>JARYGA010058766.1:0-57364 GCA_030545235.1 Helianthus tuberosus | reverse complement strand
ACACTCACTACCAGTGTAGTCAAAATATTTGAGGCTCTTAACAGGCCTTAGAGGCAGTGTTTGCCTGACGCTGGTTATATCAGCATGTTCACTGTGTATCCGTTTAGTGCTACTGTGCTTTTTGTGCATCATGTTTGTCACTAGGGTTCAGCACGTAAATAATGTAGTGACAGCAATTAAAGTATGATGCAAGTAAGTGCATGTATCAGTATGCAGGTAGCAGTTTATCAGCTAGTTTCAATCAAGCACAGTAATCAAGTAGTAATTAATCATTAATTAAGTTGTACGGATACCTGGTTTAGTGCGGGTTGTCACAGAAGGAGTGCAGTTGCTCCTTGCGACCCAGAAAACTTTAGCGGCTTAGCAGAATTGAAATTCTTGAAATTACATTGTGCATTGTTATTATTATTGTTGTTGTATAGCTCGTGGATTTGGGTCACAACGCCTGGAAGCACAACAGCCATTTGCTGAGAGATAAGGGCTGCGACTTCTTCAGCAGTAAAAGATTGTGCATCACGTCGAGGAGGCATTGTCTAACAAGGAAATATGAGAAACGAGTGAGGTCGACAATTAGGAAAAACAAAAGAGGTATTGAAAATATCGACAAAACATAAGGAGGGCGATCATTTGTTCGTTACCTCGAACAAACAAACGACACGCAGTGACTAATCAAAGTAATGAATCAAAATAATGTATCGCGAAGACATGCTCGCCTATAAGTGAACACTCACCCCAAGAGTTCCCAGGTAAGAGTGACTGGTCTGATTATGTGGATTTGTACGAACACTCTAGCCTTAGACAGAAAACTCAGGGTACAGGCATTCACTCTTCCAGTTTGCACATGTTCACATTATTTAGCCCCAAACTTTGACGAGATTTTGAAAACTCAGAAGGCACTAAGCCAAAAAATGAGTCAAACTGGAAGGGTTCAAAACCTTACAACAGAGAGTTCAAAACCTAGTAATCAATCATCCTAGAACGGATGATTAATTTTCGAAGCAGATTCGGATTTTGTTTTTAAAAATCTAAACGCAAATCAACTTGCGTTGGGGTCCTAGAAAGTTATAGTCTATGTCAAAATTTTACTAATAACCTAATTCCCTATAACCATTGGCTCTGATACCAACTCTTCTGTCACACCCCGACCACGTAAAACAACAAACCGTGGCGGAAACGTCGGGGAGTGTTGTAACAGAATTATTGTTTCAAACCATGGATACAAAGAGTTTCATTTTATTAAATATTAAACATTGTCTTAAAGTTAAACAAGCAAGTCAAACATAGTCTATCATTGTTATTAAATCACTAAGGCCTCGTCCAGTCCTATGTGAGCATGCATCCTATTCGCAATCAACATTAAGAAACATCACCTGAAACATATGTAAAAAAATAAAGTCAGCAAAGAAATGCTGGCGAGCACATAGTTTTTGTGTGAGTGTCAGATTCATGGCTCGTTGAAATATCTCGTACAACTTCGTTAATCGATATTTGAAACCTTGTTTTGTAAAATGTTTGTATTGTAAAATGAATAACCAAGTCAAAACAGATTGGTTATAGTTTATAAACCTCGATGCCATGAATCTTAACCCAAAACATTTGTTTATGTAAACCAAATCATAAATCGTTCTCGTAATAAAACTCGTATGGTTTATATAGTTTCGTAAACATCGGTGTGTGACATCGTTTAACTCGTTCTCATTATAGATCATTGTTCATTTGTTTAAATCGTTCAATCGTTCAAAATCGTACAATCGTTTAATATCATTCTCGTTCCAATCGTCCATGTTTTAATTGTGAAAACTACTTTTGGTCGTCTCGCTAATAACATTCAAACCTTCGTGACTCGTTCATCGTTCAACTCGTTCAACTCGTATTAACAAACCACCAAAGGGTAAGTTAAAAATCATCAGATTCAGTCGTTACCCACCTAACCCACACATAACCATGGGTCCAGTCTGATAACGGGATTTGTCGGATCCTATGGTACCATAACCTAATACTGGTCGGTTCGGCCAAAATTAATGAATGTCATTCGTTATGTAACTACAACCAACAAGTTCATTCACATTGTCGAAATCGTTATTAGTTTAGTATAAACCGTCGTAATCATTTTTGAAACCATCGTTAAAACAACGAAATCGTTTTGATACATATGAATCACCCCAAAACAATCGAAAACATGTAAAAGAGGGGATCTATGTACTCACCTTTGTGTAACACCTGGGTCACTGCGACCATCAAACAAATACCAAACCAATGAAATATTGTATTTCATACTTGGGATTTGTACAAATATGTGTATCATTTGCACATATCAATTCTTGATCGATTTCGGGCTCTAAATCGCTTTCTGGAAGGTTATACGCGCACTGATACGTAAATATAACCATTTTAATGCAAAGAACACTCCGTAATAGTGAAATAGGCTTCACATACCTTAAATAACCTTTACATAACTTAGAAATAAGTTTTGAAGGCTTTGGTATGACAAAATCAAGTTTAATCGCTTATAGGGACTAAATTCGACAAACTGCGAAAGTATGCTGATTTGAACTTTAACAGACATTCCGGAACATGACCATGAGTTAAACATACCATAAATATCATTTACATAGCTTAGAAATAGGCTTTGAGGGGTTCGGTGTGCTAAAATAAACTTTTGGGTCATTCAGGGACTTAAAGCGTCAAAAAGTGCACAAGTTTGCATTTTCACGCATATCTTACGTTCTGAATACATCCGGACATCCAAAAATTTATGTAAGCATTATAATATTATGCTTTAGTGTTTGGCTTGTCAAAATTCCATTCGTCGCGCATTTTGGACCGTTTTTGCGTTCATTACGACTTCCGTCGTAATTAACCGAACAACGCAACCGTGCGGCTAAACGAACTGACATCCGAGATATTTTTGAGCACATTTTAAGTTCCCTATACTTTGAATTCATTTTAGAGCTTTGAAATGAGGTTAACGGGGCTTAAACGTGTCAAAAATGCATCGAAAACCAAGTTTGGAGCTGCAGGGACCAAATCTGTCATTTCAGCAAAGATGATGGCTTACGGACCGTAAGCCATCACCCTTACGGTCCGTAAGGACCTCCCAGTTGCTCAGAAACTTCTAAACAGCCTGTTTCCAGCTATCACACCCTCCAAACCCAATTGCACTTGCCTCTTCATGTTAATGAGGGGCCATTTTGGTGTTCCATGAGAATTTCAACAAGTGTAGGGGTGAGATTAAAGCCCGGATTACGAGAAACGATCCTAACAGTTGTCCATTTACTATAAATACCCAGCCCCATTCATTTGCAAAACCCACAAAATCTGATCTAAAAGCTCTAAGTTGAAGCCATTGCTTCATACCTGAGCTACTTGGATCAAGATTAGCTTTCGGGGACCCTTTGTAAGTGTTCCTTCGTTCTTTTTATACTTTTAGCGTTAAAAGTCAAACTTTGTTTAACTTTCTGCATTGACCAGTTTATGGTCAATGCGAAGTTCATTTGAACTTCATAACGTGAGCGTAATCACGATGGTTATAGTCCCTAGTGACTATACCTACTGATTACCACGTTATCTAGGCTCAGTGACGAGTCGTAGTTTCGGCCAAAATGCGTGTTATTGCGTATTTTGTAACCAAACTACTCTTAGGTATCAAAACCGTTTGTTTTGATACCAAACCTATTTTCTAAACTTAGTTAAGCATGTTTTAACATGCTTAGCTCGTCACTTTTAGTTTAGTGCTTATATAGGGTCGTAAGGTAAGCGATCTAAACAATCGCTTATACTTTCAAACCCGACCCGTTTGGTCGATCATTAGGACCCAACCAAACACATTAGGTGACCATAATTGTGTAGGGAATAACCTTCTGAGGTTATACCTTATGGTCACGACGTTTAGTTAGTTGTATGATAGGTAGTTTATATGCCTTAGGTAAATTACCAAAATGCCCTTTTTATGCATAATTGATGTTTAAGCATATGTAACCCAAACTTTTTTCACTTAACTGATTATGCAACAATATTAGACATGTTAAGGCATATTTTAATTGTCATAGGACTAGTTAGGCGGTCCGAATGCGTTTCACGCGAACGACGCGTTAAAGTAGCATAAGCTACCTAAACGGGTCGTAATGGGTCGTAAGCACTTAGGTTAGGTTTCATTTTAGTGTGTGGGCTTTGTTAAACCATATTACATGAGTTTCCCATACTCATTTGGTTTACTAGCCCTCATTCTATCCGATCCTCCGATATAGATCCGGTTTATTAACATAGTTACCTATATTAGGTGCTGTTTGATTCCGTGATCTCTAGCATTGCTTGGTGGTTATCTTAGGACTTCTGACCAATCTCAAGTGAGTACATAGACCCCTCTTTTACTGTTTTCCAAACATTTTAGGGTGAAACACATGTGCCTACTTGTTACTTTCGTGCCTTTCGTGTTTTCATATCATATGCTTGTTATGTTCAATAGTACACTTATAGTACATGATTTCATTGTGTTTTTGCTATGTATGTCCTTTGTTGCATACTTAGTACATCGTTTTACATTACATTTTATGCTATGTATGTCCATTGTGTGCATACTTAGTACATCGTTTTACATTACATTTTATGCTATGTATGTCCATTGTGTGCATACTTAGTACATTGTTTTACATTACATTTTATGCTATGTATGTCCATTGTGTGCATACTTAGTACATTTATTCATCACATGCTTACATTTTGGTATGAGATTTGGTTTGTTTAAATGGGACAATATACATTCATTAACACCGATCATGCCGCTCGTGTCACACCCCGACCGCGTAAAACAACAAATCGCGGCGGAAACATCGGGGCGTGTCGTAACAGAATAAATTGTTTCATAACCATGGCATACAAAGTTGTATTTTATTTATCAAACAAGGGTGTTACATTGTCTTGAACAGTAAACAAAAGAGTTTATAACATAATTAAACATAGTCTAGCTTCATTTTAAGTCTCTAAGGCACAGGTCCGCCCTAGTGTCATGATCATCATCCTACGGAAAAGCACCTGAAAACACATGTGAAAGTAGGTACGTCAGCATAAAAATGCCTGTGAGATATATAGGTTTGTGAAAATAGGATTCATGAGTTGTATTTGAGAAAATGTTTAGTCATGAACCTTGTAAATTGCTTTGTCTTGTAAATCATTTGAAAAACGATAATATCAGTTGATATGTATAAATAAATGTAAGGTTAAATGATTAACCATGTAAAATGAATTGTATAAAATAAACTGTTTTGTAAAACAATGTCTTATGAAAAGTATGTTATGTGTATAAAAATGTAATATGTCTATACTGAAATGGTTTAAATAACGTTGCGCTATGTAATACTATACAAACACTTATATATAGGAACTACCAGCGGCGTATCCACCATGTTTGTATCATATTACACACACCTCGTTACTCAAATCACTTACCCAAACAACCACCAATGTAACTTGTTCATGTACAAACCAATTGTCAAGTGTTATTGTGTAAACCATATCAAAATGTCTATGTCCAATGTAAACCACCAATGTGTATATCAATGTCAAATGTTTATGTTCAATGTAGATCATGTAATATGTAACCAAAATGTCATGTATGGTAATTGAAATGTATCAACTAAACCATATGTAAAATGCACAACAACAAGGTATTGAAGTAAAACACAGTTTAAATCAAAGTCATGTTTTGTGTAACAAATGCATGCTATACTGATACAAACATTTATGCGGTATTGTTGAAATGCATACATCCAAGCCTTGAGACTGTGGCGATAAACCCTTAAACAAATTAAAGGTTTATCTAAATTATGTATATCGAATTCGGTCATTCCTTTCATCCCCTTTCCCTGGGATGTCCGGAACGGGAGTTGTCAATTCCTATGGTACCACTACCTACTAACGAATGGCATGATCAATGTTAATGAATGTATTGTTCCATGTTAAACAAACCAAATGTCATACCAAAAATGTAAGCATGTGATGCACTAAGTATGTAATCAATTGAACATACATAGCGTGAAAATGTAGTGTAAAACGATGTACTAAGTAATGCACACAATGGGCATACCTAGCATGAAATGTAATGTAAAACGATGTACTAAGTAATGCACACAATGGGCACACCTAGCATGAAATGTAATGTAAAACGATGTACTAAGTAATGCACACAATGGGCACACCTAGCATGAAATGTAATGTAAAACAATGTACCAAGTAATGCACACAATGGGCACACCTAGCATGAAATGTAATGTAAAACAATGTACCAAGTAATGCACACAATGGGCACACCTAGCATGAAATGTAATGTAAAACGATGTACTAAGTAATGCACACAATGGGCACACCTAGCATAAGATGTAATGAAATCATGTACTATAATGTACTAACGAACATAGCAGGTATATGATGTGAAAACAGGAAAGCATGAAAGTAACAAGTAGGCACATGTGTTCCACCCCAAAATGTTTGGAAAACAGTAAAAGAGGGGTCTATGTACTCACTTGATATTGCTCAGATGTCTTAAGATAAACACCAAGTAATGCTAGAGATCTCGGAATCAAACGGCACCTAATATAGGTAACTATGTTAATAAACCGGACCTAAATCGGAAGATCGGGTAGCATGAGGGTTTGTAAACCAAACGAGTATGGAGACTCGTGTAGTATGGTTCAACAAAGCCTACATACTAATTGAAACCTAACATAATTGTTTACGACCCATTACGACCCGTTTAGGTAACTTATGCTACTTTAACGCGTCGTTCGCGTGAAACGTGTTCGGACCGCCTAACTAGCCCTATGACAAGTGTTATATGCCTAAACATGTTACATAATCAGTTATGTGACAAAAGTTTAGGTTACATATGCTAAATTACCCATTATACATGAAAAGGGTATTCTGGTAATTTACCTAAGGCATATAAACTACCTATCATACAACTACTTAAACGATGTGACCATAGGGTATAACCTCGGAAGGTTATTCCCTACACTATGGTCACCTAATGTGTTTGGTCGGATCCTAATGATCGACCAAATGGGTCGGGTTCGAAGGTATAGGCGATTTATTAGATCGCTTACCCTACGACCCTAGACAACGTGGTAATCAGTAGGCATAGTCCCAAGGGACTATGACCATCGTGATTACAATCACGTTGCGAAGTTCAAACGAACTTCGCATTGACCATAAGCTGGTCAATGCTGAAAGTCAAACAAAGTTTGACTTTCTGACTCGAAAAGCAATAAAAATAAGGAAAAGAACGAAAGAATACTTACGAAGGGTCCCCGAATGCTAACCTCGATTCAAAAATCTCAGGTATGAAACAATAGTTTCAACTTAGAGTTTCTCAAATCAAAGTTCTTGTAAGTTTTGCATTGGGGTGATGGGGTATTTATAGTTTTCGGTCCACCGTTAAGATCGTTTCATGGAAAACGTGCCTTAATCGTAACCGTACAAGTGTTGGCAAGTTGTGGTGCCTAAAAATGGTCCTTATCATCTGACTAAGCAATTTAGAATGTGTGGGTGAGGATCAAACAGCTGCAATCTGCTGTTAAATTCATTTAATCTGGTCAGAAGGTGCCTCGCGGGCCGCCTGAGGATGCTCAGGAACTGAGGCGGGCCGCCTAGCAGTCACAGATCAGAACAAAGTTTCAGAAATGACAGTTTCAGTTCCTGCACGTGTTTAAGCCCATTTCCGACACTTCTAAGGCCCGTAAAGCCAACTTTAAGGCCCTAAAATGATGCCTAAACATTGTGGACATGAAACATGTTCAAAAATATGTCTGATGTCAGTTCGTTTGGTCGTACGAACGCGATGTTCGCTTAATTACGACGGAATGCGCATAAGCGCGAAAAACGATCCAAATGACGCGACGAATGGATTTTTCTTATGGAGAACACTAAAATATAATATAGTCATGCTTACATAAATTTTTGGATGTCCGGATGTATTCAGAACGTAAGTTATGCGCGAAAATGCAAACTTGTGCACTTTTTGACACTTTTAGTCCCTGAATGACCCAAAAGTTTATTTTAGCACACCGAACCCCTCAAAGCCTATTTCTAAGCTATGTAAAGGATATTTAAGGTGTGTTTAACTTATGGTTATGTTCCGGAATGTCTGTTCCAGTATGAATCGTCATACTTTCGCAGTTTGTCAAGTTTAGTCCCTGTAAGCGAATTAACTTGTTTTTGCCATACCAAAGCCTTCAAAACTTATTTCTAAGTTATGTAAAGGTTATTTAAGGTATGTTGAGTGTATGTTGATGTTCCGGAGTATTTCTCGCATTAAACTGAGTACGTTTACGCACTAGTTTGCGTATAACTCTCCAGAAAGCGATGTAGAGTTTGAAATTACATAAAAGTCAAAACATGAAAAATGTAAAACATAACAAAACAAACATTGGGATCAAATAACATTGTTTTATTGATAATAGAACTGTTCACAATGATTACAAGCACAGTTGTTACAGTCTCCCCTACTTGTGGAAATTTCGTCCCGAAATTTATTTAGAGGAAACTCGTGGAAAAAGATGTGGATATTTCGCCTTCATTTGATCTTCGTGTTCCCAAGTAAACTCAGGTCCACGTTTAGCTTCCCAGCGAACTTTGACCAAAGGAATGCGCTTGCGTTTAAGCCACTTGACTTCACGTTCCATGATTTCCACTGGCTTCTCAACAAATTTCAGTGTTTTGCCAACACGAATTTCGTCAAGCAGTATGTGGAGGTTCTCATCAGCTGAACACCTCTTGAGATTGGACACGTGAAAAGTTGGATGAACATTTCCAAGTTCAGGAGGTAACTCAAGTCTGTAGGCTACCTTTCCGATTCTTTCGACGATCTTGAATGGTCCAACGTATCTAGGTGCAAGTTTTCCTTTCTTTCCAAATCTGATCACACCTTTCCAAGGTGAGACCTTAAGTAATACTCGATCACCGACTTGAAATTCCAAGGCCTTGCGTTTTGGGTCCGCG
This sequence comes from Helianthus tuberosus, assembly GCA_030545235.1. Classification (NCBI taxonomy): domain Eukaryota; kingdom Viridiplantae; phylum Streptophyta; class Magnoliopsida; order Asterales; family Asteraceae; genus Helianthus; species Helianthus tuberosus. The sequence continues at coordinate 48,373 of JARYGA010058766.1, read as the reverse complement.
TAAATCTTCTGACGGCTTCTAGCTGCCTGAAGGTTATCACGAACTTTCTTGATCTTGTCAGTAGTTTCTAAAATGAGAGCAGGTCCAGTAAGTTGAGCCTCGCCGATCTCATTCCAGCAGACTGGTGAACGACATTTTCGACCATAGAGAGCCTCGAAAGGAGCCATTTTGATGCTGGTGTGATAACTGTTGTTGTAGGAGAATTCAACCAACTTAAGATGTGAATCCCAACTACCACCAAAATCGATCACACAAGCTCTAAGCATATCCTCCAAAGTCTGGATTGTTCTCTCAGATTGACCATCCGTTTGTGGATGATAAGCTGTGCTCAGATTAAGTTGGGTCCCCATAGCAGATTACATGGTTCTCCAAAAATGAGAAGTGAAATGAGCATCTCTGTCAGAAATGATGTTCAACGGAACACCATGTCGAGCTACAATTTCATCCACATAGATTTGAGCAAGTCTGTCAGCAGGAAAATCCTCCCTGATTGGCAAGAAATGTGCTGATTTAGTAAGACGATCAACGACTACCCAGATGGCATCATGACCTTTCTTTGTACGTGGAAGTTTAGTAATGAGATCCATAGTAATGTTTTCCCATTTCCAAACTGGGATCTCTGGTTGCACCAATAAACCCGAAGGACGCTGATGTTCAGCCTTAACCTTAAGACAAGTAAGGCATTTTGATACGGTTAAGGAAATGTCTTTCTTCATACCAGGCCACCAATAGTGAATACGAAGATCCTTATACATCTTATCTGAGCCCAGATGAATAGAATAACGAGACTTATGGGCTTCATCCATAAGCAAGGTACGAAGATCATCTAGGCTTGGGACCCACAAACGGTCCATGAAATAATATGATCCATTGTCCTTCAGTTCTAGAGCAGGTGTTATGTGATAAGGAAATTCCTTATCCATCAAACCTTGTGAAACACAAGATTGTTGAGCCTGAGAAATGCGTGCTTGAATATCGGATCGAGCTTGAATAACAGATTGAACACGTACACAATGAAGCTTAGTACGTTCCTTACGACTCAATGCATCAGCTACGACATTCGCCTTACCAGGATGGTAGCGAATTTCGCAGTCATAGTCGTTTAAAAGCTCAACCCAACGTCGCTGTCTCATGTTGAGTTCTTTCTGGTTGAAGATATGCTGAAGACTTTTGTGGTAAGTGAAAACCACACATTTTGTACCGTACAAATAGTGTCTCCAGATCTTGAGAGCAAAGACAACTGCACCCAACTCAAGATCATGAGTGGTGTAGTTCTTCTCATGTATCTTCAACTGCCTCGATGCATAAGCTATGACTTTGTTCCTTTGCATAAGAACACAGCCAAGACCCAATTTCGATGCATCACAATACACAACAAAATCATCATCACCCTCAGGCAATGATAGAACAGGCGCATCGCAAAGCTTCTGCTTCAGGTGTTGAAAAGCTTCCTCTTGTTTGTATCCCCAATAAAAGGGCATTTTCTTCTGAGTTAGAGCAGTTAAAGGAACTGCAATCTTTGAAAAGTTTTCAATGAAGCGGCGATAATAACCCGCTAGACCAAGAAAAGAACGAACTTCAGTAGGAGTAGTAGGTGTATCCCAATCCTTAATCGCACTGATCTTGGAGGGATCTACATGAATACCTTGTTCGTTGATAATATGCCCCAAAAATTGAACTTCTTTAAGCCAAAATTCGCACTTGGAGAATTTGGCGAAAAGTTGCTCTTTCTTTAGGAGTTCTAGGGTAAGACGAAGATGTTGCTCGTGGTCAGCTTGCGTCTTAGAGTATATCAAGATGTCATCAATAAAAACAATGACGAACTGATCCAAATAAGGTTTACAGACCCTATTCATTAAGTCCATGAAAACAGCAGGAGCATTAGTCAAACCGAATGGCATGACTGTGAATTCATAATGCCCATAACGAGTACGGAACGCTGTCTTCGGAATGTCTTCTTCTTGCACCCGAAGTTGATGATATCCAGATCGCAGATCAATCTTCGAAAAATAAGAAGCGCCTTGTAACTGATCAAAGAGATCATCGATGCGAGGTAGGGGATATCGATTCTTGATGGTAAGCTTGTTAAGCTCACGATAATCGATACACATCCTAAAGGATCCATCCTTCTTCTTGACAAAAAGAACGGGAGCACCCCAAGGTGAAAAACTAGGACGTATAAAACCTTTGTCAGAGAGCTCCTGAAGCTGTTTAGACAACTCTTGCATCTCAGATGGTGCAAGACGATATGGAGCTCTGGCAATGGGATTTGCACCAGGTACGAGATCAATGCGGAACTCGACTTGGCGTGCTGGAGGTAGACCAGGTAAATCTTCAGGGAACACTTCAGAATAATCCCGAACGACAGGAATATCTGAAATAGACTTACCCTTGCCTTTATCTTCTGTAACATGTGCTAAGAAAGCCACATAGTTCTTCCGCAGATACTTCCGAGCTTTAAAACAAGACATGAGTTTGAGACCACCGATAGGCTTCTCACCTTGAACCTGCAGAATCTCGTCTGTCGAAAGCGGCACACGAACAATCTTCTCAGAACAAACTATCTCTGCGTGATGCTTGGATAACCAATCCATTCCCACAATAACGTCAAAGCTTCCAAGTTGCATAGGCGCGAGGTCAATAGGAAAAAGATGGTCGTTAAGGTTCAACTGGCAGTTGCGAACAACAGAATCAAGAATAATGGGTTCACCACTAGCAACTTCTACTGTCAAAGGTTTTCCTAGTTTCGTTCTAGACACGCGAAGCATAGGCTCAAAAGACAATGACACGAAACTCTTATCGGCACCAAAATTGAAAAGAACAGATGCAGGCTGATTATTAATAAAGAACATACCGTTCACCACATTATCGTCAGCCTGTGCCTCTTGGGCATTCATGTTAAAAGCTCGGCCTCGAGCCGGAGCCTGATTCTGGTTCTGGTTCTGGTTCTGGTTGGCTAGCCTTGGGCACCGGTTTCTGTAGTGGGTCAGATCCCCACAATTGTAACAAGCACCTGGTGGGTATTGTAGTCGTGCAGCTTGACCCTGTTGCTGAGCAGGAGGCTGTGCAACTTGTTGAGCCGGGTTTTGAACTGCGCGATTCTGAGAAAACAGACAAACATCGGCAAGATGACCTGACTTCCCACAGCTAGTACAGAAACGGCACTGATGTTGCGGCTGATGGTGACTGTTGCATCTATTGCACAAAGGTGCATTCCCTGTATAGGGTTTCTTTGCTGGAAGCAGTGCGGGTTGGTTGGGAGCTGCCTGATTAGCTTGGGCAGTGATAGCAAAATTTTGGGAAGCCTTACGCTTCCTTGACCTCTTCGAAGAACCAGAGTCCTTTCCATTCTTGTTTTGACCCTTCTTGCTATCCCCCTTGTCAGCCGACTGTTTCTTGCCCTTGTCACCCTTCCTGTGTAGCTTTCCCTTTCGAATCTGCGACTCAGTCAATGTCGCTGATAACTCGATCGCCTGACGGAGTGTGGCAGGTTCACTACCAGTAAGAATGTCTTGTACCGAGTCAGGTAGGCCGTCGATGTATCTTTCGATAGCCTTGTCAAGTGGGGTAACCATAGTCAGGCAAAGCAAACTCAACTCTTCAAACCGATCAGTATAAGCCCTATGCTCACCACTATCTTGCTTCAAAACATCAAACTCTTTCTCCAACGCTCGCTGCTCATGACGAGGACAGAATTCCCTCATCATAAGGGCTCTAAGTTCAGCCCATGTCTGTGCGAGAGCAACTTCTGCACCTCGGTCTCTCATCACCCCATTCCACCATGTAAGAGCCCTCTTCTGAAACACGCTCGAGGAGAACTCGACCTTGCGATTATCCGGGCACTGCACGTGGCGAAAAGTATTCTCAATGCTTTCGAACCACTGAAGAAGCCCAGTTGCTCCTTCAGAACCACTAAACTTGAGTGGTTTAGCCTGGTTAAAATCCTTGTATTTGCATGGAACATTGTTGTTATTGTTGGCTTGGTTCCATTGAGCAAAGAGATTTGGAAATTGAGCAGCCATTTGCTCCGCAATAATTTCTGTCAGTTCGGCAGTCGCAATCAGATTGTCGCGTCGAGGAGGCATTCTAAAAGAGGAAAACATGAAAGGAAACGAGTGAGATGATTGGATAAAGAGAATGAGATGAAACAAAATCAACAAAAGCAAAGATGGTGATCATTCGTCCGCATTACCAAGCAAATAAACGAATCACAGTGACTAATCAAAGTAAATGGGTCAAAAATAATGTATAATGAAGACATGCTCGCCTATAAGTGAACACTCATCCCAAGAATTCCCAGGTAAGCACAACTGGTCTCGCGTCTGATGAGATATATACGAAGTGCTTGCCTAGACAGAAAACCCAGAATACAGGCATTCACCCTTCCAGTTTGCACGTGTTCACATTATTTAAAACCCAAAACGTTGACGGGATTTTTGAAAATTTGAAGGCACAAGGCCAAAAACCAAACTGAAAAGGGTTCAAAACCATATAACAGAGGGTTCAAAACCTTACAATTGAGGGTTCAAAACCTTGTAATAAATCATTCAAAAATAGATGATTGTTTTTCAAAAATCGATTCGGAAAATTTGGTTCTTGTTTTGTTAATCACCTAAGGATAGGTGATGTACATGTTTTAAGATCTAAACACAAGATAACTTGTGTTAGGGTCCTAGAAAAGTTATAGTCTAGGTCAAAGCATTACTAATAACCTAATTCCCTATAACCATTGGCTCTGATACCAACTCTTCTGTCACACCCCGACCGCGTAAAACAACAAATCGCGGCGGAAACATCGGGGCGTGTCGTAACAGAATAAATTGTTTCATAACCATGGCATACAAAGTTGTATTTTATTTATCAAACAAGGGTGTTACATTGTCTTGAACAGTAAACAAAAGAGTTTATAACATAATTAAACATAGTCTAGCTTCATTTTAAGTCTCTAAGGCACAGGTCCGCCCTAGTGTCATGATCATCATCCTACGGAAAAGCACCTGAAAACATATGTGAAAGTAGGTACGTCAGCATAAAAATGCCTGTGAGATACATAGGTTTGTGAAAATAGGATTCATGACTTGTATTTGAGAAAATGTTTAGTCATGAACCTTGTAAATTGCTTTGTCTTGTAAATCATTTGAAAAACGATAATATCAGTTGATATGTATAAATAAATGTAAGGTTAAATGATTAACCATGTAAAATGAATTGTATAAAATAAACTGTTTTGTAAAACAATGTCTTATGAAAAGTATGTTATGTGTATAAAAATGTAATATGTCTATACTGAAATGGTTTAAATAACGTTGCGCTATGTAATACTATACAAACACTTATATATAGGAAGTACCAGCGGCGTATCCACCATGTTTGTATCATATTACGCACACCTCGTTACTCAAATCACTTACCCAAACAACCACCAATGTAACTTGTTCATGTACAAACCAATTGTCAAGTGTTATTGTGTAAACCAAATCAAAATGTCTATGTCCAATGTAAACCACCAATGTGTATATCAATGTCAAATGTTTATGTTCAATGTAGATCATGTAATATGTAACCAAAATGTCATGTATGGTAATTGAAATGTATCAACTAAACCATATGTAAAATGCACAACAACAAGGTATTGAAGTAAAACACAGTTTAAATCAAAGTCATGTTTTGTGTAACAAATGCATGCTATACTGATACAAACATTTATGTGGTATTGTTGAAATGCATACATCCAAGCCTTGAGACTGTGGCGATAAACCCTTAAACAAATTAAAGGTTTATCTAAATTATGTATATCGAATTCGGTCATTCCTTTCATCCCCTTTCCCTGGGATGTCCGGAACGGGAGTTGTCAATTCCTATGGTACCACTACCTACTAACGAATGGCATGATCAATGTTAATGAATGTATTGTTCCATGTTAAACAAACCAAATGTCATACCAAAAATGTAAGCATGTGATGCACTAAGTATGTAATCAATTGAACATACATAGCGTGAAAATGTAGTGTAAAACGATGTACTAAGTAATGCACACAATGGGCACACCTAGCATGAAATGTAATGTAAAACGATGTACTAAGTAATGCACACAATGGGCACACCTAGCATGAAATGTAATGTAAAACGATGTACCAAGTAATGCACACAATGGGCACACCTAGCATGAAATGTAATGTAAAACAATGTACCAAGTAATGCACACAATGGGCACACCTAGCATGAAATGTAATGTAAAACGATGTACTAAGTAATGCACACAATGGGCACACCTAGCATAAGATGTAATGAAATCATGTACTATAATGTACTAACGAACATAGCAGGTATATGATGTGAAAACAGGAAAGCATGAAAGTAACAAGTAGGCACATGTGTTCCACCCCAAAATGTTTGGAAAACAGTAAAAGAGGGGTCTATGTACTCACTTGATATTGCTCAGATGTCTTAAGATAAACACCAAGTAATGCTAGAGATCTCGGAATCAAACGACACCTAATATAGGTAACTAGGTTAATAAACCGGACCTAAATCGGAAGATCGGGTAGCATGAGGGTTTGTAAACCAAACGAGTATGGAGACTCGTGTAGTATGGTTCAACAAAGCCTACATACTAATTGAAACCTAACATAATTGTTTACGACCCATTACGACCCGTTTAGGTAACTTATGCTACTTTAACGCGTCGTTCGCGTGAAACGCGTTCGGACCGCCTAACTAGCCCTATGACAAGTGTTATATGCCTAAACATGTTACATAATCAGTTATGTGACAAAAGTTTAGGTTACATATGCTAAATTACCCATTATACATGAAAAGGGTATTCTGGTAATTTACCTAAGGCATATAAACTACCTATCATACAACTACTTAAACGATGTGACCATAGGGTATAACCTCGGAAGGTTATTCCCTACACTATGGTCACCTAATGTGTTTGGTCGGATCCTAATGATCGACCAAATGGGTCGGGTTCGAAGGTATAGGCGATTTATTAGATCGCTTACCCTACGACCCTAGACAACGTGGTAATCAGTAGGCATAGTCCCAATGGACTATGACCATCGTGATTACAATCACGTTGCGAAGTTCAAACGAACTTCGCATTGACCATAAGCTGGTCAATGCTGAAAGTCAAACAAAGTTTGACTTTCTGACTCGAAAAGCAATAAAAATAAGGAAAAGAACGAAAGAATACTTACGAGGGGTCCCCGAATGCTAACCTCGATTCAAAAATCTCAGGTATGAAACAATAGTTTCAACTTAGAGTTTCTCAAATCAAAGTTCTTGTAAGTTTTGCATTGGGGTGATGGGGTATTTATAGTTTTCGGCCCACCGTTAAGATCATCATGGAAAACGTGCCTTAATCGTAACCGTACAAGTGTTGGCAAGTTGTGGTGCCTAAAAATGGTCCTTATCATCTGACTAAGCAATTTAGAATGTGTGGGTGAGGATCAAACAGCTGCAATCTGCTGTTAAATTCATTTAATCTGGTCAGAAGGTGCCTCGCGGGCCGCCTGAGGATGCTCAGGAACTGAGGCGGGCCGCCTAGCAGTCACAGATCAGAACAAAGTTTCAGAAATGACAATTTCAGTCCCTGCACGTGTTTAAGCCCATTTCCGACACTTCTAAGGCCCGTAAAGCCAACTTTAAGGCCCTAAAATGATGCCTAAACATTGTGGACATGAAACATGTTCAAAAATATGTCTGATGTCAGTTCGTTTGGTCGTACGACGGAATGCGCATAAGCGCGAAAAACGATCCAAATGACGTGACGAATGGATTTTTCTTAAGTCGAACACTAAAATATAATATAGTCATGCTTACATAAATTTTTGGATGTCCGGATGTATTCAGAACGTAAGTTATGCGCGAAAATGCAAACTTGTGCACTTTTTGACACTTTTAGTCCCTGAATGACCCAAAAGTTTATTTTAGCACACCGAACCCCTCAAAGCCTATTTCTAAGCTATGTAAAGGATATTTAAGGTGTGTTTAACTTATGGTTATGTTCCGGAATGTCTGTTCCAGTATGAATCGTCATACTTTCGCAGTTTGTCAAGTTTAGTCCCTGTAAGCGAATTAACTTGTTTTTGCCATACCAAAGCCTCCAAAACTTATTTCTAAGTTATTTAAAGGTTATTTAAGGTATGTTGAGTGTATGTTGATGTTCCGTAGTATTTCTCGCGTTAAACTGAGTACGTTTACGCACTAGTTTGCGTATAACTCTCCAGAAAGCGATGTAGAGTTTGAAATTACATAAAAGTCAAAACATGAAAAATGTAAAACATAACAAAACAAACATTGGGATCAAATAACATTGTTTTATTGATAATAGAACTGTTCACAATGATTACAAGCACAGTTGTTACAGCTCGGTAGTAGGTAGTGGTACCATAGGACTTGACAACTCCCATTCCTGAAACCCTAGGTTTGTTTGGGTGGAAGGAATGACCGAATCCGAATACATTTCTAGGTGGACCTTAGACTTTGTGCTAGGGTTTATTCTACAGTCGCAAGGCTTGGATGTATGCATTTTCACAATACCGCATAGATGTTTATATCAGTATAGCATGCATTTGTTCCACAAAACATAACTTTGACTTAAACCATGTTTTACTTGAATACCTTGTTTTTATGCATTTTACATATGGTATAGTTGATATATTTCACTTACCATACATGATATTTTAGATACATATTACGTGATTTACATTAGACATAAACATTTTGACATTGATATACACAATTCATGATTTACATTAGACATAAACATTTTGACTTTGATATACACAATTCATGATTTACATTAGACATAAACATTTTGACATTGATATACACAATTCATGATTTACATTAGACATAAACATTTTGACATTGATATACACAATTCATGATTTACATTAGGTTTAAACATGAACATTCTATATTGGTGTTTCGGTTTGAGTAAGTGACTTAAGTAACGAGGCGTGTGTAATATGATACAAGCATGGTGGATACGCCGCTGGTACTTCCTATATATAAGTGCTTGTATGGTATTACATATCGTAGCGTTATTTGAATCATTTCAATTTAGACATATAACATTTTATACAAATAACATACTTTTGACAATACATTGTTTTACAAACAACTTATCTAATACAAACTCATTTTACTTGGTTATTTACTTAACCATGTATTATTCTTTTATACATATATATCATTTGGTTTATTTATCACTTTTCAAATGATTTACAAGGCAAAGCAAATTACAAGGTTCATGACTAAACATTTTCTTAAACATAAGTCATGAATTCTATTTTCACAAAACCTATTTATCTCACAGGCATTTTTATGCTGACGTACCTATTTTCACATGTGTTTCAGGATATGATGCATATGATTTATCAAGATACACTTAGGCGGACTTGGGCCTTAGTGACAATAAAAGATGCAAGACTAGTTATTTATGTTATATTTCTTTGATTGTCAAGACATTGTAACTCTTTTAATCAATAAAACAATATTTCAATTTCCATGTGTTATGAAACAATGATTCTGTTACAACACTCCCCGATGTTTCCGCCACGTTTTGTTGTTTTACGTGGTCGGGGTGTGACAGAAAAGTTGGTATCAGAGCTCATGGTTATAGGGAATTAGGTTATTAGTAATGCTTTGACCTAGTCTATAACCTTCCTAGGACCCTAACGCGAGTTTACTTGCGTTTAGTCATAAAACAATACCGTCACCTATCCTTAGGCGACGACCTCAACAAGAACACAAATTTCAAAACCGCTTTGAAAACTAATCATCTGTTCTAGGATGATTGATTACTAGGTTTTGAACCCTCTGTTATAAGGTTTTGAACCCCTTTGAATTTTCAAAACCTCGTCAAAGTTTGGGTCTTATAGTGTGAACACGTGCAATCTGGAAGAGTGGATGCCTGTACTCTGAGTTTTCTGTCTAAGGCTAGAGTGTTCGTACAAATCCACATAATTGGACCAGTCACTCTTACCTGGGAACTCTTGGGGTGAGTGTCCACTTATAGGCTAAAGCATGTCTTCTCGATACATTAATATGATCCGCTTACTTTGATTTGTCACCGTCTCATTTGTTTGCCTTAGGTAACAAACAACTGATCGCAAATTGTTATGCATTTCCATTCTGTTTTGTTTTATTTTTTCGATAACATTTCATTCGTTTCCTCCTATATCCTTCATTTCCTCCAGAATGTCTCTTCATCGCAACGATGCGCAGATATCCGAGCAGACTGTGACACCTGTGTCACTTCAACCATCAAACAAATTCCAAACCAATGAAATATTGTATTTCATACTTGGGATTTGTAAAAATATGTGTATCGTTTGCACATATCAACACTTGTTCGATTATAAGCTTTAAATCGCTTTCTGGAGGGTTATACGCGCTCTGATGCGTAAATATAACCAGTTTAATCCAACGAACACTCCGGAATAGTGAAATAGGCTTAACATACGTTAAATAACCTTTACATAACTTAGAAATAAGTTTTAAAGGCTTTGGTATGGCAAAAACAAGTTAATTCGCTTACAGGGACTAAACTTGACAAACTACGAAAGTATGCCAATTTGAACTGTAACAGACATTCTGGAACATGAACATAAGTTAATCACACCTTAAATATCCTTTATATAGCTTAGAAATAGGCTTTGAGGGGTTCGGTGTGCTAAAATAAACTTTTGGGTCATTCAGGGACTAAAAGCGTCAAAAAGTGCACAAGTTTGCATTTTCGCGCATAACTTACGTTCTGAATACATCCGGACATCCAAAATTTATGTAAGCACTAAAATATTTTATTTTAGTGTTTGGCATGAGAAAAATCCATTCGTCACGCCATTTGGATCGTTTTTCGCGCTTATGCGCATTCCGTCGTAATTAACTGAACAACGCAATCGTACACCCAAACGAACCGACATCCGAGAGATTTTTGAGCACATTTTAAGTTCCCTATACTTTAACTTCATTTTAGAGCTTTGAAATGGAGTTAACGGGGCTTAAACGTGTCAAAAATGCATCAAATAGCAAGTTTGGAGCTACAGGGGCCTGTTCTGCCATTTTTGAAAGTTTCAGGTCTGCAAGGTCCTTACGGACCTCAACACTGATAATGTTGAGGTCCGTAAGCAGGGGTCAGATGCATAAAAATGTTTTAAATAGCCTGTTAACAGCCCTTGACCCCTCCAAAGGCCAATGCCATGTGTCCAATTCTTGTGGTGGGAGCAATATGAGTTACCACAACATTCCGACAAGTGTACGGCCGAGATCATTCCCTCTTCTCCAAGAAACGATCCTAACGGTGAACCGAAATCTATAAATACCCATCACATTTTCACTCATTCCTCACAAGAATCTGATTTGAGAAGCTCTAAGTTGAAACCTTTGTTTCATACCTGAGCTACTTGAATCAAGATTAGCATTCGAGGACCCTTTGGAAGTGTTCCTTCGTTCTTTTATTGCTTTTCGAGTCCGAAAGTCAAACTTTGTTTGACTTTCTGCATTGAAGTTCGTTTGAACTTCGCAACGTGATTGTAATCACGATGGTTATAGTCCCTTGTGACTATGCCTACTGATTACCACGTTGTCTAGGGTCGTAAGGGTAAGCGATCTAATAAATCGCTTATACCTTCGAACCCGACCCATTTGGTCGATCATTAGGATCCGACCAAACACATTAGGTGACCATAGCATATAGGGAATAACCTTCCGAGGTTATACCTTAAGGTCGCTTCGTTTAAATAGTTGTATGATAGGTAGTTTATATGCCTTAGGTAAATTACCAAAATACCCCTTTGATGCCAAAATTCATTTTAAACATATGTAACATAACTTTTGACATCTAAACTGATTTAACAACAATATTAGACATGTTAAGGCATATGTTACTTGTCATAGGACTAGTTAAGCGGTCCGAACACGTTTTACGCGACCGACGCGTTAAAGTAGCATAAGCTACCTAAACGGGTCGTAATGGGTCGTAAGCACTTAGGTTAGGTTCCGATTTAGTATGTAGGCTTTGTTAAACCATATTATATGAGTTCCCATACTCCTTTGGTTTACAAGCCCTCATTCTATCCGATCCTCCGATTTAGGTCCGGTTAATTAACATAGTTACCTATATTAGGTGCCGTTTGATTCCGTGATCTCTAGCATTGCTTGGTGGTTATCTTAGGACTTCTGAGCAATCTCAAGTGAGTACATAGACCCCTCTTTTACTGTTTTCAAAGTGTTTTGGGGTGAAGCATGTGTACCTATCTGTTATTTTCATGTTTTTCCAAAAGTATAATTGATTATACATGTTAGTACTTATTTGTTGACAAACTGAATGACTATCTATGGTTTAAACACTGATTTTTCAAAGGCTATAAACATTAATTGTTGAATTGTACTTATTTTGTTCACCAGACCGGTTGTTAGTATGATATAGCGCTATAGGATTTGACACCCCATTCCTGTTGTCATGGAATGTCTGAAACCAATTTGTTTCTCCATCCAAATAGGGATTTCCTTTGTGGTATCCCTATAGTCTTAAAGGTGTATTTTGATGCACTAGGTCTGAATGAATTCTTAAATCACACTTTTAAAGTATAGTTTGATATACTCTCATGTGTGGTATTGTACAAAACCAACATATATTTTGTCAATCATCCAAAGCATATTTTGATATGTTATTTACAAAACCAAAACATAGTTTAATATGTTATTTATCACATCCAAGGCATATTTTGATATGTTATTTATGAAACCAAAACATAGTTTAATATGTTATTTACAAATCCAAAGTATACTTTTAATATGCTACTATAAGGTTATTCGTTTAACCTCACATTATTTTACAAAGCATAACTTCTGATTTATTCAAACACTTTGTTTTGTACATTTTTGCTTATGGTTTAAGTAGTCTCATTTTACTCGCCATACATAACTTTTGCTTACACATTACATGGTTTACATTTAACTTGAGTTATACAAAAACATTTGACTATTGGTTTAAACATGAACATTCTATATTGGTGTTTCGGTTTGAGTAAGTGACTTAAGTAACGAGGCGTGTGTAATATGATACAAGCATGGTGGATACGCCGCTGGTACTTCCTATATATAAGTGGTTGTATGGTATTACATATCGTAGCGTTGTTTGAATCATTTCAGTTTAAGACATATAACATTTTATACAAATAACATACTTTTCACAAGACATTGTTTTGCAAACAACTTATATTATACAAACTCATTTTTACTTGGTTATTCATTTAACCTTACATTACTCTTTTACGTATCATCTATTTTATCATCACTTTTCGAATGATTTATAAAACAAAACATTTTACAAGGATCATGACTGACTTTTGTTAAACAACATTTTCTAAACTTATAAGTCATGAATCCTATATTCACAAAACCTATGTATCTCACAGGCATTTTTATGCTGACGTACCTATTTTTACACATGTTTCAGGTACTTCTTTGAAATGATTTGTTGATACATGCTACATTTAGGATGGACTCGTGCCTTAGCAACTTTAAAACTTGGAAGATCATAGTTGTACTTATTTGATTGTATTAAAACAATGAGTTCATTTATTGAAATTATTTATGCCATGGTTATGAAACAATAATTCTGTTACAACACTCCCCGACGTTTTCCGCCACGTTTTGTTGTTCTACGTGGTCGGGGTGTGACAGAAAAGTTGGTATCAGAGCCAATGGTTATAGGGAATTAGGTTATTAGTAATGCTTTGACCTAGACTATAACCTTCCTAGGACCCTAACACAAGTTTTCTTGTGTTTAGTTTTAAAACAATACCGTCACTTATTCTTAGGTGACAACCACAATAAGAACATAAATTTCTATCCCACTTTGAAAACTAATCATCTGTTCTAGGATGATTTATTATATGGTTTTGAACCCTTTAAGTTTTCAAAATCCCGTCAAAGTTGGTCTAAATAATGTGAACACGTGCAAACTGGAAGGGTGGGTGCCTGTACCCTGAGTTTTCTGTCTAAGGCTAGAGTGTTCGTACAAATCCACATAATCGGACCAGTCACTCTTACCTGGGAACTCTTGGGGTGAGTGTCCACTTATAGGCGAGCATGTCTTCGCGATACATTATTTTTTTGACGTATTTACTTTGATTAATCACCGGGGTCGTTTGTTGCTTTGTAGTAACAAACAAATGACCACTATCCTTGCTTTCATCAGATTTGTTTCATCTCATTCTTTTCATCTAATTCTCTCACTCGTTTCCTTTCATGTTCCTCTTTTAGAATGCCTCCTCGATGCGACAATCAGATGGCGAATGCCGAACTGGCGGAAATCATCGCGCAGTAAATGGCTGCTGCCTTCCCAAATCTTTATGCTCAAATGATTCAAGCCATCAACAACAACAATGCTCCATGCAATTTCAAGAATTTTAACTCGGCTAAACCGCTCAAGTTTAGTGGTTCTGAGGGAGCAACTGGGCTTCTTCAATGGTTCGAGAGCATTGAGAATACTTTCCGTCACGTTCAGTGTCCTGAAAATCGCAAGGTCGAGTTTTCTTCGAGTGTGTTTCAGAAGAGGGCTCTTACGTGGTGGAACGGGGTTATGAGAGACCGCGGTGCTGAGGTTGCATTAGCACAGACTTGGGCTGAGCTTAGGGCTCTTATGATGAAGGAATTCTGTCCTCGTCATGAGCTAAGGGCTCTAGAAAGGGAATTTGATGATTTGAAGCAAGACAGTGGGGAACATCGAGCCTATACTGACCGCTATGAGGAATTGAGCTTGTTATGCCCTACTATGGTTACGCCTCTGGATAAGGCGATTGAGAAATACATTGATGGTCTTCCTGACGTAATTCAGGATATTGTTACTGGCAGCAACCCTACTACTGTCAGACAAGCCATTGAATTGTCTGCCACTCTGACTGAATCCCATATCAGGAGGCGCAAGCTGTTTCGGAAGGGCGACCCAAGACCATCTGACAAGACTGCTCAAGTGGAACCAAAGGAAGAACATGCTGAGGTGTCCAAGAAGAAGAAGCGCAAAGCCTCTCAAAACTACACTGTAACTGCTCAAGACAAACAGGTTGCACCAAACCAGCCAGCACAACCTCGCAAAAGGCAAAACTATGTTGGTACCGCACCTTTGTGCAACAAGTGCAACCGTCATCATCTAGAGCAAGAGCAGTGTCACAAATGTACCCACTGTGGGCGGTTGGGACATTTGATCAATGTTTGTCGTTATGCAAATCAAGCTGCTGCAAACCCTGCTGCTGTTCAAGCACGGTTTCCACCGGGGTCATGTTATAACTGTGGTGACCTTACTCACTACAGAAACAATTGCCCAAGACTTGTTAACGCACCTCCAGCGCGAGGACGAGCATTTAACATCAATGAGGCAAACGGGAACAATGATGCAGCAGTGAACAATTAGTGTTTTGTAATTCCTTGGTTGTTATCTTTTGACACTTCAAGACAATTCGGTTGTTGCATAAATAAAGATTTGTTGTTTTTATTTCTGCAAAATTTATGTGATTGTGTGACTGTTTGATGCAACCTTATGATGTCAACCCAAAGATAAACTGCTCGTGTGGTTCAGTTATCTTATGATCACTTGTGATCTCCCCAAGAACCTTAAACATTCGTTTCTTTTAAGAAACAAAGCCAAACTCTTTTTGAAAATCCTTCTATCTTTATAGATGGATCCTTAAAAATCATTAAAGTGCCAAATGAAATCCATGGATTGGATTCCTAGTGTGCTTTAAATATCCATACCTAAAGATAACAAATTAAAGAATCAAGTTAACTAATTTTGTGCTTATGTGTTTTCTTACATATTTTGTGGTTGTATGTGATCCATCCAAATCCTCATAGAATCTTTCATATCTCATACGAGAGATTCATAGTAGGATATCCAAAGATACTATCTTAAATCCTTAATGGACTTCAACATTGTAGTTAAGTCCCTTGGGTTATAAAGTACTATTCTATAATTGGACCTCTTGAATGGTCTGGTTAAAACAGATTGATTTTGAAAATCTGATTAGAAATATCATGTGATGATATAATTAAAAAGATCCCTTAAGTGGTCTATTTAAGGAGATCGTACGACGGTCTAGTTAAGAAGATCATGTGTTGATCTAGTTAAAAAGATCGTTCGTTGATTTAGTTATAAAGATCCTTTGGTGATCTAGTCGAGTCGCTTCATGTTTATTCAATTGATTTTTCCTCTACGCATTCTGAAATGAACTGTGCGGACTGTGCAAGGAATTACGTAATTATGGAGGCCTACATAATTATGGAATTCAGTGCACGGAAACCACAGGAAGCTTTGACATGTGTTAAGACCTATAGTGACAAGAATAATGATACGGGAGAAGTCTTGGACCTCGACCAATTTCATTTATTCTCACACTCCCCAATTCTGATTTCAAGCACACACAAGTTTCCTATGATAAGTCTTCATAAGAAACGTTCTTCTGTCCGTAGTTCAAAATTCCATGTTTTACTATTACAAGGAATTCACTTTGAGGGTTAACAAATTCGCTAAGAGTCCTAACATGGCCCAGAGTTTTACTTAAGGGTTCAATGGATCTATTAGAAGGCGAAACCGTCACAGCTGTCTTCACAAGTTTCCTCTAGAATTAAATTTCGGGACGAAATTTCCTAAAGTAGGGGAGACTGTGACACCTGTGTCACTTCAACCATCAAACAAATGCCAAACCAATGAAATATTGTATTTCATACTTGGGATTTGTAAAAATATGTGCATCGTTTGCACATATCAACACTTGTTCGATTATAAGCTTTAAATCGCTTTCTGGAGGGTTATACGCGCTCTGATGCGTAAATATAACCAGTTTAATCCAACGAACACTCCGGAATAGTGAAATAGGCTTAACAGACGTTAAATAACCTTTACATAACTTAGAAATAAGTTTTAAAGGCTTTGGTATGGCAAAAACAAGTTAATTCGCTTACAGGGACTAAACTTGACAAACTACGAAAGTATGCCAATTTGAACTGTAACAAACATTCTGGAACATGACCATAAGTTAAACACAAATTAAATATCCTTTATATAGCTTAGAAATAGGCTTTGAGGGGTTCGGTGTGCTAAAATAAACTTTTGGGTCATTCAGGGACTAAAAGCGTCAAAAAGTGCACAAGTTTGCATTTTCGCGCATAACTTACGTTCTGAATACATCCGGACATCCAAAAATTTATGTAAGCACTAAAATATTTTATTTTAGTGTTTGGCATGAGAAAAATCCATTCGTCACGCCATTTGGATCGTTTTTCGCGCTTATGCGCATTCCGTCGTAATTAACCGAACAACGCAATCGTACGCCCAAACGAACCGACATCCGAGAGATTTTTGAGCACATTTTAAGTTCCCTATACTTTAACTTCATTTTAGAGCTTTGAAATGGAGTTAACGGGGCTTAAACGTGTCAAAAATGCATCAAATAGCAAGTTTGGAGCTACAGGGGCCTGTTCTGCCATTTTTGAAAGTTTCAGGTCTG
Source organism: Helianthus tuberosus (assembly GCA_030545235.1). Classification (NCBI taxonomy): domain Eukaryota; kingdom Viridiplantae; phylum Streptophyta; class Magnoliopsida; order Asterales; family Asteraceae; genus Helianthus; species Helianthus tuberosus. Next base: position 30,851 of record JARYGA010058766.1, on the reverse strand, counting down.
CAAGGTCCTTACGGACCTCAACACTGATAATGTTGAGGTCTGTAAGCAGGGGTCAGATGCAGAAAAATGTTTTAAACAGCCTGTTAACAGCCCTTGACCCCTCCAAAGGCCAATGCCATGTGTCCAATTCTTGTGGTGGGAGCAATATGAGTTACCACAACATTCCGACAAGTGTACGGGCGAGATCATTCCCTCTTCTCCAAGAAACGATCCTAACGGTGAACTGAAATCTATAAATACCCATCACATTTTCACTCATTCCTCACAAGAATCTGATTTGAGAAGCTCTAAGTTGAAACCTTTGTTTCATACATGAGCTACTTGAATCAAGATTAGCATTCGGGGACCCTTTGTAAGTGTTCCTTCGTTCTTTTATTGCTTTTCGAGTCCGAAAGTCAAACTTTGTTTGACTTTCTGCATTAACCAGTTTATGGTCAATGCGAAGTTCGTTTGAACTTCGCAACGTGATTGTAATCACGATGGTTATAGTCCCTTGTGACTATGCCTACTGATTACCACATTGTCTAGGGTCGTAAGGGTAAGCGATCTAATAAATCGCTTATACCTTCGAACCCGACCCATTTGGTCGATCATTAGGATCCGACCAAACACATTAGGTGACCATAGCATATAGGGAATAACCTTCCGAGGTTATACCTTATGGTCGCTTCGTTTAAATAGTTGTATGATAGGTAGTTTATATGCCTTAGGTAAATTACCAAAATACCCCTTTGATGCCAAAATTCATTTTAAACATATGTAACATAACTTTTGACATCTAAACTGATTTAACAACAATATTAGACATGTTAAGGCATATGTTACTTGTCATAGGACTAGTTAAGCGGTCCGAACGCGTTTTACGCGATCGACGCGTTAAAGTAGCATAAGCTACCTAAACGGGTCGTAATGGGTCGTAAGCACTTAGGTTAGGTTCCGATTTAGTATGTATGCTTTGTTAAACTATATTACATGAGTTCCCATACTCATTTGGTTTACAAGCCCTCATTCTATCCGATCCTCCGATTTAGGTCCGGTTAATTAACATAGTTACCTATATTAGGTGCCGTTTGATTCCGTGATCTCTAGCATTGCTTGGTGGTTATCTTAGGACTTCTGAGCAATCTCAAGTGAGTATATAGACCCCTCTTTTACTGTTTTCAAACTGTTTTTGGGGTGAAGCATGTGTACCTATCTATTATTTTCATGTTTTTCCAAAAGTATAATTGATTATACATGTTAGTACTTATTTGTTGACAAACTGAATGACTATCTATGGTTTAAACACTGATTTTCAAAGGCTATAAACATTAATTGTTGAATTGTACTTATTTTGTTCACCAGACCGGTTGTTAGTATGATATAGCGCTATAGGATTTGACACCCCATTCCTGTTGTCATGGAATGTCTGAAACCAATTTGTTTCTCCATCCAAATAGGGATTTCCTTTGTGGTATCCCTATAGTCTCAAAGGTGTATTTTGATGCACTAGGTCTGAATGAATTCTTAAATCACACTTTTAAAGTATAGTTTGATATACTCTCATGTGTGGTATTATACAAAACCAACATATATTTTGTCAATCATCCAAAGCATATTTTGATATGTTATTTACAAAACCAAAACATAGTTTAATATGTTATTTATCACATCCAAGGCATATTTTGATATGTTATTTATGAAACCAAAACATAGTTTAATATGTTATTTACAAATCCAAAGTATACTTTTAATATGCTACTATAAGGTTATTCGTTTAACCTCACATTATTTTACAAAGCATAACTTCTGATTTATTCAAACACTTTGTTTTGTACATTTTTGCTTATGGTTTAAGTAGTCTCATTTTACTCGCCATACATAACTTTTGCTTACACATTACATGGTTTACATTTAACTTGAGTTATACAAAAACATTTGACTATTGGTTTAAACATGAACATTCTATATTGGTGTTTCGGTTTGAGTAAGTGACTTAAGTAACGAGGCGTGTGTAATATGATACAAGCATGGTGGATACGCCGCTGGTACTTCCTATATATAAGTGGTTGTATGGTATTACATATCGTAGCGTTGTTTGAATCATTTCAGTTTAAGACATATAACATTTTATACAAATAACATACTTTTCACAAGACATTGTTTTGCAAACAACTTATATTATACAAACTCATTTTTACTTGGTTATTCATTTAACCTTACATTACTCTTTTACGTATCATCTATTTTATCATCACTTTTCGAATGATTTATAAAACAAAACATTTTACAAGGATCATGACTGACTTTTGTTAAACAACATTTTCTAAACTTATAAGTCATGAATCCTATATTCACAAAACCTATGTATCTCACAGGCATTTTTATGCTGACGTACCTATTTTTACACATGTTTCAGGTACTGCTTTGAAATGATTTGTTGATACATGCTACATTTAGGATGGACTCGTGCCTTAGCAACTTTAAAACTTGGAAGATCATAGTTGTACTTATTTGATTGTATTAAAACAATGAGTTCATTTATTGAAATTATTTATGCCATGGTTATGAAACAATAATTCTGTTACAACACTCCCCGACGTTTTCCGCCACGTTTTGTTGTTCTACGTGGTCGGGGTGTGACACAGACTGCCAAATTTGCCCAGCGAATAGGCGAAGTAATCCTGAAGACTGTTGAATTAGGCATTGCCATGTCTCGTCTCAACAATGAAGCCACTCAAGAGCCACCAAAGGAAGCAGAAGTCAAGCCAGCACCACCAGCCAAGAAACCAATCGGGGAATCAAAGACCATGGATGAACAGACTGGATCCCCTAAGAAGTCAAAGAAGCGAAAGGCTTCTTAAAACTTCGCCGTGGTCGCTCAGAATGGTCAAGCCATCCCCAACCAACCAGCTCAACCCCCTGCTAGGAAGCTATACAATGGAACTTCACCCTTGTGCAACCAATGTAACCTTCATCATCATGCTAGTGTGAAGTGCCGCGAATGCCAAATTTGTGGACTTAAAGGTCATACAGCAAAAGTTTGCCGAGCTGCAGTTACACCAAATCAAGCTGACAACAATCCTGCTTAAGCTCGCTTTCCACCAGGTTCTTGCTACAACTGTGGCAAGATGGGTCATTTCGTGAATAAATGCCCGAAGCTTGCTAAGGCAAATCCAACCCACGGATGAGCAGTCGGCTGATTAGAAGATGTTGTTGTCTTATGCTTTTGTTTCTTCTATTTTCTTGTAATGTGAAACAATCTGTTTTGTTTATAAATAAATTGTTGTTCACAATTCTGATATACAAGTGTAGTTACATGAGTGTATGGCATTTCCCTATGATACCTATGACGAGGAACTACATTCTTACAAACTACTCTTACGAATTTCCCATTCTTGCGTTTGCTCATGATTCCCTTGGAAAATTCTAAGTACTCGTTTCATTCTAAGAAATGAAGTACAGAAAAATAAAGTGACATTATGAGTAATCGTGCTTTTGCACATCTGTGCCTTTGAATCCTTGGTTAGATAACTAAGGGTATTTTCAAATCTCATACCCATTACGTTCTGATTTTTCAACATGCATAACATAAGTTTTCAAAACAACCTTCATGATTTCAAAATGTTATTAATACCGTATAATTACTTATATCAAGTGCATAACTTCAAAAGCATCATTCATGTTTTCCAAAAACCTTATACATAATTTCAAAATTCATCTCGCATGATTTTAAAACATTTTTTTTATAAATATACTTACCTAATACTCTTACTTTATGATTTCAAAAAAAAAATATATTTTCCTCATACATTGACTTAACCTTCAAATTTCGCTTCATATGTCACCTTGGCATATCGAGCATCTCAACTTCATAAGCATTTTACCTCATGTTTTGACTTAAGCACGTCTAGTACAAGGTTTTGAAACGCCTCCCGCTCTCCAATTCCCAAAATCCACATGGGATCTTTTTATCTTCACAATTAGACCCTTGTGGATGATTTCCATTCAAATCAGAATCCTTAGTTGGATTCCTTGTGTACCTTAATTCGAACATTTCGGTTCCTTATAATCGAAATCGAATTTTCCCTTTAAAAGATCTTTCTGTCTTTATAGTTAGATCCTTAGAAATATTTAAAGCACCAATCAAAATCCACTGATTGGATACCTGGTGTGCTTTGAATACATGTGCACAGTTAGCATAACAAATTAACAAAATGATAACAAATCTAAAATCAAGTTAAACAATTATGTGATTATGTGTTTATGCATTTTGTGTTTTCTTTTATGCGTTTTTGTGTTTTTGTATATACTCTGGATATTCGTTATCCAAATCCTCGTAGAACCTTTCGTATCTTCATATGAGGGATTCGTAGAAGGATATTCAAAAAGGTACTACCCTAAATCCTTATTGGGCTTCTACGTGTTAGTTATGGCCCTTGGATTATATAGTACCACTCCATGATTCATAAGAGACCCTCCTAGTGGTCTAGTCAAAAAGATTGAATCAGAATCTGGTTAAAAATGACATGCGCTGATGTAGCTAAACAGACTCCTTGGTAGTCTATTTAAATCATTTATTGATTTAATTAAAAGGACCCTATGGTGGTCTAGTCACAATCATCACAAGCTCGTTCATTGCTTTCTTCCCCTACACATTATAAGATGCACTATGTAACTATGCAAGGAATTACGTAATTATGGATGCATACATAATTGCGAAGTTCAGTGCACGGAAACCTCGGTAAGACTTATTATGTGTAAGAACCGATAGTGACAACCATAACGAAATGTGAACAATGTAATAGAGGTACGGTGGACGCACCAATGACGCTTTATATACTTGTATATAAGTGTCCCTCTCAAATTGCAAGCATGATGTTATTGTAAAGTTACTAGAAGTTCAGGACTCTAACCAGTGTTGTTTGATCTTTTCAACTTCATGTTTCAAGCTCTCACAAGTTTCCTCTGAATAAATTTCGGGACGAAATTTCCTAAAGTAGGGGAGACTGTGACACCTGGGTCACTGCGACCATCAAACAAATACCAAACCAATGAAATATTGTATTTCATACTTGGGATTTGTACAAATATGTGTATCATTTGCACATATCAATTCTTGTTCGATTTCGGGCTCTAAATCGCTTTCTGGAAGGTTATACGCGCACTGATGCGTAAATATAACCAGTTTAATGTAACGAACACTCCAGAATAGTGAAATAGGCTTCACATACCTTAAATAACCTTTACATAACTTAGAAATAAGTTTTGAAGGCTTTGGTATGACAAAATCAAGTTTAATCGCTTACAGGGACTAAATTCGCAGATTTGAACTGTAACAGACATTCTGGAACATGACCATGAGTTAAACATACTATAAATATCCTTTACATAGCTTAGAAATAGGCTTTGAGGGGTTCGGTGTGCTAAAATAAACTTTTGGGTCATTCAGGGACTAAAAGCGTCAAAAAGTGCACAAGTTTGCATTTTCACGCATATCTTACGTTCTGAATACATCCGGACATCCAAAAATTTATGTAAGCATTATAATATTATGCTTTAGTGTTTGGCTTGTCGAAATTCCATTCGTCACGCATTTTGGACCGTTTTTGCGTTCGTTACGACTTCCGTCGTAATTAACCGAACAACGCAACCGTACGGCCAAATGAACCGACATCCGAGATATTTTTGAGCACATTTTAAGTTCCCTATACTTTAACTTCATTTTAGAGCTTTGAAATGAGGTTAACGGGGCTTAAACGTGTCAAAAATGCATCGAAAACCAAGTTTGGAGCTGCAGGACCAAATCTGTCATTTCAGCAAAGATGATGGCTTACGGACCGTAAGCCATCACCCTTACGATCCGTAAGGACCTCCCAGTTGCTTAGAAACCTCTAAACAGCCTGTTTCCAGCTGTCACACCCTCCAAACCCAATTGCACTTGCCTCTTCATGTTAATGAGGGGCCATTTTGGTGTTCCATGGGAATTTCAACAAGTGTAGGGGTGAGATTAAAGCCCGGATTACGAGAAACGATCCTAACGGTTGTCCATTTACTATAAATACCCAACCCCATTCATTTGCAAAACCCACAAAATCTGATCTAAAAGCTCTAAGTTGAAGCCATTGCTTCATACCTGAGCTACTTGGATCAAGATTAGCTTTCGGGGACCCTTTGTAAGTGTTCCTTCGTTCTTTTTATACTTTTAGCGTTAAAAGTCAAACTTTGTTTGACTTTCTGCGTTGACCAGTTTATGGTCAATGCGAAGTTCGTTTGAACTTCATAACATGAGCGGAATCACGATGGTTATAGTCCCTAGTGACTATACCTACTGATTGCCACGTTATCTAGGCTCAGTGACGAGTCGTAGTTTCGACCAAAATGCGTGTTATTGTGTATTTTGTAACCAAACTACTCTTAGGTATCAAAACCATTGGTTTTGATACCAAACCTGTTTTCTAAACTTAGTTAAGCATGTTTTAACATGCTTAGCTCGTCACTTTTAGTTTAGTGCTTATATAGGGTCGTAAGGTAAGCGGTCTATACAATCGCTTATACTTTCGAACCCGACCCGTTTGGTCGATCATTAGGACCCAACCAAACACATTAGGTGACCATAATTGTGTAGGGAATAACCTTCCGAGGTTATACCTTATGGTCACGACGTTTAGTTAGTTGTATGATAGGTAGTTTATATGCCTTAGGTAAATTACCAAAATGCCCTTTGTATGCATAATTGATGTTTAAGCATATGTAACCCAAACTTTTGTCACTTAACTGATTATGCAACAATATTAGACATGTTAAGGCATATTTTACTTGTCATAGGACTAGTTAGGCGGTCCGAACGCGTCTCACGCGAACGACGCGTTAAAGTAGCATAAGCTACCTAAACGGGTCGTAATGGGTCGTAAGCACTTAGGTTAGGTTTCATTTTAGTATGTGGGCTTTGTTAAACCATATTACATGAGTTTCCCATACTCATTTGGTTTACTAGCCCTCATTCTATCCGATCCTCCGATATAGATCCGGTTTATTAACATAGTTACCTATATTAGGTGCTGTTTGATTCCGTGATCTCTAGCATTGCTTGGTGGTTATCTTAGGACTTCTGAGCAATCTCAAGTGAGTACATAGACCCCTCTTTTACTGTTTTCCAAACATTTTAGGGTGAAACACATGTGCCTACTTGTTACTTTCGTGCCTTTCGTGTTTTCATATCATATGCTTGTTATGTTCAATAGTACACTTATAGTACATGATTTCATTGTGTTTTTACTATGTATGTCCTTTGTTGCATACTTAGTACATCGTTTTACATTACATTTTATGCTATGTATGTCCATTGTGTGCATACTTAGTACATCGTTTTACATTACATTTTATACTATGTATGTCCATTGTGTGCATACTTAGTACATTGTTTTACATTACATTTTATGCTATGTATGTCCATTGTGTGCATACTTAGTACATTTGTTATTCATCACATGCTTACATTTTGGTATGACATTTGGTTTGTTTAAATGGGACAATATACATTCATTAACACCGATCATGCCGCTCGGTAGTAGGTAGTGGTACCATAGGACTTGACAACTCCCATTCCTGAAACCCTAGGTTTGTTTGGGTGGAAGGAATGACTGAATCCGAATACATTTCTAGGTGGACCTTAGACTTTGTGCTAGGGTTTATTCTACAGTCGCAAGGCTTGGATGTATGCATTTTCACAATACCGCATAGATGTTTATATCAGTATAGCATGCATTTGTTCCACAAAACATAACTTTGATTTAAACCATGTTTTACTTCAATACCTTGTTTTTGTGCATTTTACATATGGTATAGTTGATATATTTCACTTACCATACATGATATTTTGGATACACATTACATGATTTACATTAGATATAAACATTTTGACATTGATATACACAATTCATGATTTACATTAGACATAAACATTTTGACATTGATATACACAATTCATGATTTACATTAGACATAAACATTTTAACATTGATATACACAATTCATGATTTACATTAGACATAAACATTTTGACATTGATATACACAATTCATGATTTACATTAGACATAGACATTAGACATGGTTTTTACACAAACATTTTGACATTTGATTATACATAAACATTTTACTTTGGTGGTTTGGTTTGAGTAAGTGATTTAAGTAACGAGGCGTGTGTAATATGATACAAGCATGGTGGATACGCCGCTGGTACTTCCTATATATAAGTGCTTGTATGGTATTACATATCGTAGCGTTATTTGAATCATTTCAATTTAGACATATAACATTTTATACAAATAACATACTTTTCACAATACATTGTTTTACAAACAACTTATCTAATACAAACTCATTTTACTTGGTTATTTACTTAACCATGTATTATTCTTTTATACATATATATCACTTGGTTTATTTATCACTTTTCAAATGATTTACAAGACAAAGCAAATTACAAGGTTCATGACTAAACATTTTCTTAAACATAAGTCATGAATTCTATTTTCACAAAACCTATGTATCTCACAGGCATTTTTATGCTGACGTGCCTATTTTCACATGTGTTTCAGGATATGATGCATAGGATTTATCAAGATACACTTAGGTGGACTTGGGCCTTAGTGACAATAAAAGATGCAAGACTAGTTATTTATATTATATTTCTTTGATTGTCAAGACATTGTAACTCTTTTAATCAATAAAACAATATTTCAATTTCCATGTGTTATGAAACAATGATTCTGTTACAACACTCCCCGACGTTTCCGCCACATTTTGTTGTTTTACGTGGTCGGGGTGTGACACTTTGGGTGAGTTTTTATATGTTAATACAATCCCTCAAATTGTTTATTCGTCCTAAATTAAATAAGAATGATTTAATAATAAAAAACCCACAAAATACATAAGTTTCTCCGATACTTAGAATTTTCACATAACTTTGAGATTTTTCTCAAAAAGTTATTATTTTTTATTATTTTGGTGTATTTGTATATATCGTAATACACATAATCTTGTCAACTAACACATCATCATACACATATTGTAAAACACATAGCACAATGTAACACCTAAAATTTACCCATGAACAACCCATTCTAGTGTATGTCGAAAAACACTTATTTTAGCGATTCGGTAACATTTTTGGGCGTCGGAAGTCACGTATGACTAACCAAACACCAAGTAAACTTAATATAAGTTAAAATACTTATTTTTATAGCAAAAATATCAGTTTGGTTACTGATCTAAAACAGTTTTATAAAAATCCTCCGAAAAGCCAATTTTTAACCGTTTTACCGCATAGTTTTGCATCAAACGTTACCCGAACCATCCCAAATCGAAAAGACTTGAAATTTTAACATAACCCATGTTATTTACTGAATAAAATAGTGATTATACTCATGATAGTGCAGGTCTCACATCAAGCACATAAATCATGCAAATTTCACATATTTTACCACTTTTTAAGCTATATGTACAACATGCAAAGCTCTCAAATCTATGTCAAAGTTTCATGCCATTATAATACACCAAATAATATTATTTTTAGTGTTTATAACCTGATCTAAAACATTTTTGTCATATAACCATTTTTTATCACTTCTTGAGCTTTAAATCAACATGTATCCTCATGTACAAGTGTCTAAAGCATACTATCATATCATCAACATTTCATATGAGTTTAGATACATCAAATATGCAACTTATTCATGATTATTTGCTGGTGTATTTGAACATTTATCGTATCATGCTTAGATCATTAAACACTTGCATTTTAACTATCATTCAAGAACAAGCAATAACTTAAACAAGTACTTATCAAGAAATCAAACTTCAAAACTCATACACACATATATATATGTACGGTTATATACATACATAAACGTCACCATTTTTTTATTTGTATCAAGACCCATTTCATTTTAGATTTCAAGTTTGTGAAAATTCCAATATTCAAGAGAAACTTCAAATCATCAAGAACAACCAAGAATCAAGAGTATGATTTAGACATAAATGTTATACCTTCAAGATTCAAGTAAGTTGTTGGATGAGGTTTTGATGATATGGGGCTTGAAATCACTTGAAAGCACCTTGGAAACTCCTTTAGATCTTCACACTAACTTGAAATATGCTTGGAATGAGCTTTGATCTTGAAGAACAAAGTTGGAAAAAAGGAAATGGTGAGGGTGGTGGTGCTTACGGTTCAAGGGAGAGAGGAGAGAAGGAGATTTGTGATCTTGTAAGGATATGGAGATATATGGAAAGATTATGTAGAGATTTGGAGGAAGGCATGCAACAACACTTGTCCTAACAAGATCAAATAAGATATCTAGGAGATCTAGCAAAAATATTGGTGGGGGCCACACATATATATGACCGTAAATTGAGAAGGGGCGGGGGGTTAAGTGTAAGTTTGTTTGGTAAAAATAGATAAAATAGGTATTTAACTGGATACCAGGTATTTTATCTAGCGTTTAAATCCTGGTTTATGGCGTTCTAAATTATTTTTATTATTCTATAAAAATAAACTCGCCAAAATATTACTGAAATAAATTTCAGTTGCCGAGACTGGCTGTGTTGTCTGCGTTTCGCAGTAGAAGCACTGTGTTGCGCAGTAACACGCGGTACGTGCTTAAACTTGAAAAATAACGTTTTTAAGCATTTTAATTTATTTTTCAACACGAACCTGATTAAAAATAAAATTTTAATCATAACAGAATATTTTTGGGATTTAAATATTATCCGGGCGGTCACCAACGTTCGTTTCGCAGTTTTGTCGTAATTAGTTCTTTGGTTCAAATAGACATGTTTTTTGCCATACCGAATCCTTCGAAACTTAATTCTAAGTTATGTAAAGGATATTTAAGGTATGTTTGGCTTATTTCACAGTTCCAGAGTGTACGTCGCATTAAACTGATTGCGTTTATGCACCAGTTTGCGTATAACCTTCCAGAAAGTGATTTAAAGCTCGAAATCGGAATCGAATCGAATCAAATTGTAAAATCATCAAACACAATTACACATATAATAACACCAAAGCACATTGTTTTATTAATAATTAACATTGTTTTACATTGTACATCGATTACAGAACACAGTTGTCACACACCCCTATTTATAGCCTGAATAGAAGCTCGGGCACGGCCCCGTGTCCATTGGGCACGACCCCATGTCCATCCTCCTTCTCTTTCTTCATTAATTGCAGTTTGTCTGCATTAGTTGACCACGCCCCCGTGTCCGCTGGGCATGATCCCGTGTGCAGAAGCGTATCTGTACTATCAAGATTTCCTCAGATTCTGCGAATCTTAGAGTTGACCATGGCCCCGTGTCCGCTGGGCATGCCCCCGTGGTGGGTGATAGAAGCTTCTACAGCTTTGTCTTTTCTGCAGACACTTGGGCACGCCCCCGTGCTCACTGAGCACGGGGCATGTTCAGCCTTCTGTTCTCTTGTTTTTCTTGGGAAGATGCTGTCGGGGGATCGGGCATGCCACGTTTATTCCTTTTCTTGTATTTTTGTTAGATTTAGCTGCCTTTTTGCTTCCTTTGTTCATTTGAGCTCATTTAATCCTGAAAATACAAAAGGAAGACAAAAACACACTTTTTCCAACATTAGTACTAAAAAAGGGTTAGTTTTATACCTCATTTGATGTAATTTATATGTTGCATTTTGCACACATCAAAAGTATCATGAGTATAAAAAACGGAATGTAAAAGGGATCTACAGGCGGATCAAAGATAAAGGAAACATTGTTCAACAGATTTTTAAACATCTATGCTTTTAAGACTCTTTATTGATGCTAGGAGTAGCCAGCCCATTTCGCTTAGTACCTGCACTTAACCTTTTTGGAAAATAGGTCAGTTTTCACTGGTAAATACAATTAACCGACTCATTTTGAAATGTTTAAGAAAATTGATTTAAATGCACAAGGCACAAATAATCTTTTATAACTTGGGATAATTATTTAAAAATAATCTTGTTAAAGAATTATATGTTTATTATACGTTCAGTAGCCCAGGTTGAAAACCGGGTTAAAGATTAATAGACACACCACATAATATATCCCACGGCGAGTTATTCTCGAATAGGTGGGTACATTATTTTTCATACGCACCGGTAGGTGTATGCCTACACCCCGTGCTTAAGTCGTGGCCATTTCAATGAATAAGCCGAGGATATCCAGGACATGGTCATTAACCCCCCAATTGCTGAAAGTTGCTGCCAGCACACAAGCTCCATACGGACCGTATGGTAGTGGTTATGGTCCGTAAGCCTTCTCCAGCACAGCAGACTTCATTTTGATAAAACCCAGCTGCTCCCATTGTTTTGCACATAGTTTCTTTGATTCTATGGGCTGTTTTTGGATGCCCCTAGTATCACAAAACCTTGTGCCCACTTATACAATCCAAATTTAAGCTCGTTTATCGAGGAAAGATCTTAACGGTCTTGGAAATCCTATAAATACCACACCCATTTTCATTTCATTTCACACATTGATCTGATTTTGTACTCTAAGTTGAAGCTTTATGCTTCATACCTGAGTATTTAAATCTAGATCTTCCTAGCTTGAACCCGTTGTAAGTTTCTTTCGTGCTTTTATTGCGTTTTTAGCTTTGACTTTCTGCTTTGACTAATCAATGGTCAACACGAACTTTGCAACGTGAGCGTAATCACGATGGTTATAGTCCCTTGTGACTAAACCTACTGATTACCACGTTGATTAGGTGTAGTGACGAGTCATAGTTTCGGTCAAAATACGCATCTATGCATATTTTGCAACCAAACTATTCTTGGGTATCAAAACCATTTGTTTTGATATCAAACTTGTTTTCTAACTTTGTTAAACATGTTTTAACATATTTAACTCATCACTTTTAGGATAGTGCTTATATAGGGTCGTAAGATAAGCGGTCTAAACAACCGCTTAGACTTTCGAACCCGACCCGTTTGGTTGATCATTAGGATCCGACCAAACATATAGTGTGACCATAGTTGTATAGGGAATAACCTTCCGAGGTTATACCTTATGGTCACTTCGTTTAGTTAGTTGTATGATAGGTAGTTTATATGCCTTAGGAAAACGACCAAAATACCCTTTTTGCACATAATTTCATTTTGAGCATACGTAACTTATGTTTTGACGTCTAAACCGATTATATAACATAATTAGATATGTTAAGGCATATAATACTTGTCATAGGACTAGTTATGTAATAACCATAAATTTAAAAACATTATTTTAGAAATAAAAGAATTATAATAATTTATAATAAACTAAACATTTATCTTATGATCCATCCTTCTGTATATCAACCAAAACTATTATTATTATTTATAAATTATCCAATAGGAAACCCTAATTAAGACACCCAAGTAATTCTGTACAAACCCTAGAATTTTCAGAATTTTCAGAATCAGGATTAGGGCCCCTAAAACTCAGGGGGGGTATTCCCTACTTGACGATTATCTTAATAACTTGCGGATGAAGTTGAAATTTTAAAAACTGTCGACTCAGCTAGGCTAGTCCCACACGTGGCAACCCTATGCATAAAATAAGTTTCTACGCGGGCCGCGTAAGGATAGGTTAAATGTCACGCGGGCCGCGACAATGTCAAAATTTCAGTATAAATAGAGGATGTTGGGACTTGATTCTGGACACAAAAACGACGAAGAAATTCCAATTCTACACAGAGTAATGCTCTGTTTACCACAATTAACACACACGGATTACTAATTGCTGCTGTAATCAGGGTATTAGCTCAATCACTGATACGATTCAATGTCCGATTGATTGAAATCAATCCAATGGATGTTTAAGTGCTGCTCAAATTTGGGTTATGCTTTGTCATTAGTCGTGATTCCGATGGATGTTTAAGTAATTTCACTTTGTCATTAGTTGTGATTCCGATGGATGTTTAAGTGTTTGCACTTTGTCATTCGTTGTAAATCCGATGGATGTTTAAGTGATTTCACTTTGTCATTTGTTGTGAATCCGATGGATGTTTAAGTATCGCACTTTGTCATTCGTTGTGAGGATTTTAATCTCGTGAGTTATCGTAAATGTTGTATTAAGTTACTAACCTAGTTTGTGTGCATGTTATTTAAATAAGGTTAAAAGACTAATCAGTAGTCTAAAACTCTGCCCGTATAAATCTGAAATATTATCACAAGGTAACATAACTTTGGAATTATTAAGGTACGGATCCTTACCCCATTCCTTGTTGTTTGATATTCAATTGTTATAAACCCATTGAGTTCGTATATCTTTTCAACCTCATCACGTCTTTGATTATCGATTCATTTGACAGTCCGTTGAATTCCTATTCTAATCATAACTTTGAATTTAGCTTTCATGTCATGCGATAGTATTATGTTAGTTGTACTCATTATCGCATGTTCCAATATATGTTACGTCTTGTTATGAAAAATATTTTGATAAGTTATGTGAATAAGACCATTTGTACTCTGATACCCTGAGTTTTCGCTTCTCGTGGAGTGTCCCACGAGCATGTTGTTGCGGCATCGACATCATGTGCTCCATCCGAGACGGAGAGATCAGTTCACGGCGTCTCTTAAGTACAAGTGTGGTACATATGGCTATTAGGAGGCGTATGGATCGATCCTAGGATTTAAGTTAAGGAGGTGGATAACGGGTATGCCAACTCGCCATCTCATGTGATAATTATGCAGGAGTAGCTACCTGTGTATTGTCACGTTTTAAGTTTTGCTCATGGGTACATCCGTATGATATGATTATGAAATTACGTTACTTGCATCGTATCATTTTCGCATAAAGTTCCATCCGGATAACATTTCATATTAAGCGTTACTTGTTATTTGAGCCTATTATTCCGTACTGAGCATTCGGCTCATTCCGTAAATTTTTGTATGTACAGGTTCACAGGTTACGTCGGGCGGGGGAAAGAGAGAAGAATAAAGCCTAGGACTAAATCTGAAGATGTTAGTTAATCAAGTCGAATGTCTCCGTTTGTATATTAACCTTAAGTTCAGTTGTTGTGTGGTTGTATCCTTATCAAATAAATAAATGGAATTATGACTTTTGTTTATGATACCACTGTTATTGTGACACATCAGCCCTTCTGGGTTGGGGTGTTACAGCTATGGTATCAGAGCAAAGGCTCTTTCCTGTAGAAAACTTGAAGATAGTAATTAAAAACTTGTGAGGAATGGGTAGATATTTATGATAGGATTCAACTTGGTCTCTTATGTTTTCTTTTCTAACTCCTACGTCTATTCTTATAGATGCCTCCTCGTCGTCCGCTACGTAGGAGTACTCGTACTAACCATGTACGTAACAACACTTCTTCGAATGAGACTCCAATTGATCCAAACGTAATTAACGCTATCAATCAGGCTGTTGCCGGGTTGCTTCCAAACCTTGTTGCTCAAACCGCTGAGGCCGTTATTCAACAAACTCGTCATCCAGAACGTAATAACACGAATCCAATCTCTGGTGAAGAAATTCGTGAGAATACCACGAACCATACTACCTATAGTATAGACATATGGATCGCTAAATTCCAAAAACAAAAGCCGAAGTCCTTTAGTCACGCTACTAATCCAGTCGAAGCAAGAAACTGGATAGCTCATGTTAAAAAGATCTTCGGAGTTCTTGGAGTTTCGGAGCAATACAAAGTTAGATTGGCTACCTACAAACTTGAGGATGACGCACAAACTTGGTGGGAAGGATATAAGCAAGTCAAAGGAGGGGATGATTTCGACGCTAATCTTTCATGGGTCGACTTTCGTACCATCTTTTACGACAAGTATTTTTCTATCGCTGATAAAGAAGCTTATATCAGGGAGTATGCAGTGATTCGACAGGGGAGTGAGGAACCAGCCTCTGAGTTTATTACTCGATTTTCAAGGTTGGCTAGTATTGTAGGAGAAGTTGCAGGATCAGCAGAAGTCCAGGCAGAAAAATGCAAGTGGGCAGTCAATGATCGAATTAGGAAGTCGATCATGTATATGAAATTTAAGGATATCACCGAAGTTGCTGATGCAATCAAAACTTTTGAATTCAAAAGGAAAGAATTTTTATCTCGAACTGGGGATAATAAGAAGAGAAATAGGGAAGGACAATTTAAGCAGGAAATCGGCCAATCAACCACTACGCCACAGCACCAAGACCGCAAAGTGCAAGGAAATCAAAACTCTGGAAATCAGGCACGTCCATGGCAACCTAGACTGCAGAACCCAAGGCCTGCTCAGAACCAGATTCAGTTGTATGCAGAACCTATTAGAGCTCAACCACTGAATCAGCATGTAAACCCGAATCAGATTACATATCCTTTATGTAATACTTGTGGCAAGCGACATCAGGGCGTATGTCACCGAAGTACAGGAGCATGCTTTAGATGTGGCCAAACTGGACACATGATCAAGGAGTGTACAAAGAAAGACACTAGGAAGAATAACCGACCAAACGTTACACCACCCAATGTTGGAGGAAGAGTTTTCGCACTTTCTGCTACTAATGCTGCCAATGCCCCAGGTACTGTGTCGGGAACCCTTCAGCTTGGTAAACATAGTATCTATGTGTTATTCGATACAGGAGCGACCCATTCTTTAGTATCCCACTCGTTTACTAAGTACCTTCCGATAAGACCAACTCTCTTAAATCATACTTTAACCATTTCCACTCCCATGGAAAATTCATCCGTAATCACTTACGTATATAAGGATTGTTCGATCCGTATTGAATCTATTGTGTGTAAGGCAGACCTATTTCCAATACATATATGTGACTTTGATGTTATTCTAGGAATAGATTGGTTGTCTCGACATCGCGTAACTATAGATTGTCATTCCCGTCGTGTTATTTTCGGCGATCTTCATCATCCTGATATTATATATCAGGGAACTCAAGCTCATAAATCTCTTAAAATTATCTCTGCGCTCAAAGCTCGAAAATTCATATCAAACGGCTGTGCTGGATTCCTAGCATCGATTAAGGATACTTCTGCTAGTGTTAAGAGTATCGATAACCATCCCATTGTCCGTGAATATCCTGATGTATTTCCGGATGAACTACCAAGATTACCACCCGACCGTCAGGTAGAATTCACCATCGACTTGATCCCTGGTGCCGAACCTATTTCTAAAGCTCCATATCGTATGGCTCCAATGGAACTGAAGGAGTTGAAGGAACAATTGCAAGAATTGTTAGATCTGGGATTCATAAGACCCAGTGTTTCACCTTGGGGTGCTCCGGTCTTATTTGTGAAGAAGAAAGACGGTAGTATGCGTTTATGTATTGACTACCGAGAGCCGAATAAGATTACTATTCGTAATCAGTATCCTCTGCCTCGCATTGATGATCTCTTTGATCAACTTCAGGGGGCTCAGTTCTTCTCAAAAATTGACCTGAGGTCCGGGTATCATCAGCTAAAGATCAAAAATGATGATGTTCCCAAGACCGCCTTTCGTACTCGTTATGGTCATTACGAATTCTTGGTTATGCCCTTTGGGCTAACTAACGCACCCGCAGTCTTCATTGATTTGATGAATCGCGTATTTCACAAATTCCTAGATAAATTCGTTATTGTTTTTATCGATGACATTCTGGTATATTCTAAGAGTCGTGAAGAGCATGAAGCACATCTACATGCAGTACTTGGAACCTTGCGGCATGAGAAGTTGTACGCTAAGTTTTCCAAATGTGACTTTTGGCTTAGCCAAGTAGCATTTCTAGGTCATGTCATATCAGCAGAGGGAATTATGGTAGACCCAACAAAGGTTGAAGCTATTACAAAATGGCCAAGACCCACTTCTGTTACCGAAATACGAAGTTTCTTGGGTCTTGCTGGCTATTACCGAAGATTTGTTGAAAGATTCTCGGTAATTGCTTTACCACTCACAAAACTCCTAAGGAAAGGGGTGAAGTACTCATGGAATGAGGAACAAGAGAAAAGCTTTGAAGAATTGAAGAAACGACTCGTATCTTCCCCGATACTCGCTCTCCCTTCGGGATCAGGAGGTTACCAAGTCTATAGTGATGCCTCAAAGAAAGGATTAGGTTATGTGCTAATGCAACATGGGAAGGTTATCGCTTATGCCTCCCGTCAGTTAAAGCCTTATGAAGTTAACTACCCTACACATGATTTAGAACTAGCCGCAGTCGTCTTTGCACTTAAGATTTGGCGACACTATCTGTATGGAGAAAGTTGTGACATTTTTACCGACCATAAGAGCCTCAAGTACATATTCACCCAGAAAGAGCTAAATATGAGGCAAAGAAGGTGGTTAGAACTTTTAAAAGATTACGACGCAAATATTCAATACCATCCAGGCAAAGCCAATGTTGTAGCTGACGCGTTGAGCCGAAAGAATTCCGGGACTATATCTTGCTTACAAATTCAGCCTCGTATTAGGAGGGATCTCGAAAGAATGAACATTTGGCTTCAGGTTAGTAAATCTGATGGATATCTAGCTAGAATGCAGATTGAACCTGACCTCATATCACGGATCAAAGATGCACAGAAGCAAGATGGAGACCTTTGGGCAATTGTGCAAAATCTTGAGGTGGGTAAGCAATCTGAATTTAGTATAGACCATCATGGGGTGATTTGGTGCGGTAAAAGACTTTGTGTACCAGATGACTCCACCCTTCGTGAGTCATTGTTAGCCGAAGCTCACAGCTCACCATTTTCAATTCACCCAGGATCTACCAAGATGTATCGAGACTTAAAACAGAACTTCTGGTGGAATGGCATGAAGGAAGACGTTGCTCGATACGTAAGTAAATGCCTCACTTGCCAACAAGTGAAAATTGAACACAAACGAGCAAGCGGTCTGTTGCAGCCATTGGATATTCCCATATGGAAGTGGGATGAGATCACAATGGATTTTGTTACCGGTTTGCCTAAGACTTTCAAGAAGAATGATGTTGTATGGGTTGTTGTCGATAGATTGTCAAAGTCAGCACATTTTCTACCAATTCAGCAAGGATTTTCGGTTAATAAGTTATCCGAAATATTTCTTCAAGAAATTATTCGACTCCATGGCACACCATCTTCCATTGTTTCCGATAGAGACCCACGTTTCACCTCACGATTTTGGAAAGGTTTTCAGGCAGCTTGGGGTACACGACTGAAGTTTAGTACGGCTTTCCATCCACAAACAGATGGGCAGTCGGAACGCACGATTCAGACCTTGGAAGACATGCTCCGAGCATGTGCACTTGAATGGTCTGGAAACTGGGATGAATATCTATGCCTTGTTGAGTTCGCTTACAACAATAGTTGGCAAGCAAGTATTGGCATGGCACCTTTTGAGCTTTTGTACGGTAGGAAATGTCGAGCACCGATATGCTGGGATGAAGTTGGAGAAAAGATTATTGAAGGGCCAGAACTAGTTCAGATTACAAATGAAAAAGTCACTATGGCACGAGAAAAACTGAAAGAAGCTCAGAGCAGACAAAAGAGCTATGCAGATCAAGATAGACGACCACTTGAATTTAAAATTGGTGACCACGTATTCTTAAAGGTATCACCTTGGCGTGGCGTTCGTAGATTTGGAATTAAAGGGAAGCTTAGTCCCCGTTTCATCGGTCCATTTGAAATCCTTGAAAGAATTGGAGAAGTGTCATATCGACTGGCTCTACCACCTCAGCTCTCGCACGTTCATAACGTTTTTCATGTCTCCTCATTAAGAGGATATAATTATCATCCACTCCATGTCATTAGTTATCCGTTACTTACAATTCACGAGGATTTGTCCTACGAAGAGGAACCAGAAGCCATCTTAGATCGACAAGAAAAGGTTTTGCGTAGGAAAGTAATTCCGTTTGTTAAAGTCCTTTGGAAAAATCACTCTGAACACGAAGCAACATGGGAATCTGAAGAATCAATTCGCTCTCTATACCCTAATCTATTCTAGTAATAGAATTTTAGTCGAAGTAACGGTAAATCTTGCTCTTTGATATATGTTCATTTGTTTCTGTTTACGGTCATTCATGCTTTACCTTATGTGAATATATCTTAGCTATGATTAAGCATATCTATGTAGTAGATATCAGTACCAATAGTCACTCTATTATCTGTAAGTCTCCATTGACTTTTCGTACGGTAAGATATTTTATTAAGATGCGTTATAGGAGGACCATTAGGGCACATATGTAAGGTAATTGACAATTATAGTCATGACCTTAGTTATGAATTTCAGATACACATGTGTGTTTAGGAGATTCTGGTTATATAAGTTAGTAACTCTGGTATGAAAGTTCCGTTTCTGTTACTTATGCGATAGGTTATATTCTTATTTGAAAAATTTCGAGGACGAAATTTCTTTTAAGGGGGTAATAGTTGTAATAACCATAAATTTAAAAACATTATTTTAGAAATAAAAGAATTATAATAATTTATAATAAACTAAACATTTATCTTATGATCCATCCTTCTGTATATCAACCAAAACTATTATTATTATTTATAAATTATCCAATAGGAAACCCTAATTAAGACACCCAAGTAATTCTGTACAAACCCTAGAATTTTCAGAATTTTCAGAATCAGGATTAGGGCCCCTAAAACTCAGGGGGGGTATTCCCTACTTGACGATTATCTTAATAACTTGCGGATGAAGTTGAAATTTTAAAAACTGTCGACTCAGCTAGGCTAGTCCCACACGTGGCAACCCTATGCATAAAATAAGTTTCTACGCGGGCCGCGTAAGGATAGGTTAAATGTCACGCGGGCCGCGACAATGTCAAAATTTCAGTATAAATAGAGGATGTTGGGACTTGATTCTGGACACAAAAACGACGAAGAAATTCCAATTCTACACAGAGTTATGCTCTGTTTACCACAATTAACACACACGGATCACTAATTGCTGCTGTAATCAGGGTATTAGCTCAATCACTGATACGATTCAATGTCCGATTGATTGAAATCAATCCAATGGATGTTTAAGTGCTGCTCAAATTTGGGTTATGCTTTGTCATTAGTCATGATTCCGATGGATGTTTAAGTAATTTCACTTTGTCATTAGTTGTGATTCCGATGGATGTTTAAGTGTTTGCACTTTGTCATTCGTTGTGAATCCGATGGATGTTTAAGTGATTTCACTTTGTCATTTGTTGTGAATCCGATGGATGTTTAAGTATCGCACTTTGTCATTCGTTGTGAGGATTTTAATCTCGTGAGTTATCGTAAATGCTGTATTAAGTTACTAACCTAGTTTGTGTGCATGTTATTTAAATTAGGTTAAAAGACTAATCAGTAGTCTAAAACTCTGCCCGTATAAATCTGAAATATTATCACAAGGTAGCATAACTTTGGAATTATTAAGGTACGGATCCTTACCCCATTCCTTGTTGTTTGATATTCAATTGTTATAAACCCGTTGAGTTCGTATATCTTTTCAACCTCATCACGTCTTTGATTATCGATTCATTTGACAGTCCGTTGAATTCCTATTCTAATCATAACTTTGAATTTAGCTTTCATGTCATCCGATAGTATTATGTTAGTTGTACTCATTATCGCATGTTCCAATATATGTTACGTCTTGTTATGAAAAATATTTTGATAAGTTATGTGAATAAGACCATTTGTACTCTGATACCCTGAGTTTTCGCTTCTCGTGGAGTGTCCCATGAGCATGTTGTTGCGGCATCGACATCATGTGCTCCATCCGTGACGGAGAGATCAGTTCACGGCGTCTCTTAAGTACAAGTGTGGTACATATGGCTATTAGGAGGCGTATGGACCGATCCTAGGATTTAAGTTAAGGAGGTGGATAACGGGTATGCCAACTCGCCATCTCATGTGATAATTATGCAGGAGTAGCTACCTGTGTATTGTCACATTTTAAGTTTTGCTCATGGGTACATCCGTATGATATGATTATGAAATTACGTTACTTGCATCGTATCATTTTCGCATAAAGTTCCATCCGGATAACATTTCATATTAAGCGTTACTTGTTATTTGAGCCTATTATTCCGTACTGAGCATTCGGCTCATTCCGTAAATTTTTGTATGTACAGGTTCACAGGTTACGTCGGGCGGGGGAAAGAGAGAAGAATAAAGCCTAGGACTAAATCTGAAGATGTTAGTTAATCAAGTCGAATGTCTCCGTTTGTATATTAACCTTAAGTTCAGTTGTTGTGTGGTTGTATCCTTATCAAATAAATAAATGGAATTATGACTTTTGTTTATGATACCACTGTTATTGTGACACGTCAGCCCTTCTGGGTTGGGGTGTTACAAGTTAGGCGTCTCAAACGCGCTTTCGGCCGAACGACGCGTTAAAGTAGCTTAGACTACCTTAACGGGTCGTAACGGGTCGTAAGCACCTAGGATAGGTTCCGATTTAGAATGAAGGATTTGTTAAACCATATCACATGAGTTCCAATACTCATTTGATTTACGAGACCTCATTCTACCTGATCTTCCGATTTAGGTGTCGATTCACTAACATAGTATCCACTACTCTTGGAACCGCTCCAACACTTGAACTCTTGGTCTTTTGAGCTTTGTTATACCCTTTGAACCGGGACTATATGCAATCCAAGGCGAGTACATAGTTCCCCTCTTTTACTGTTTTAAATGTTTTGGGGTGATTCATATGTGTAATCGATCTGTTTTCAAAATGTATGGCATATGTGTGTTCACTAAGTGCTTTTATGTGTATTATTCCGATTATGCAAATGCAATGTTTTATCCTTAAGTGATATACCTATCTTCATAGTTAGATTCATGTAGGATATTTGAAGTACAGTCTTAGATCTTCCTATCTTCATAGTGAGATTTTTAAGAAGTACTTTACAACTCGATGGTTGGTTTTTGTGTAGTTTGTTGGTGATTTAGATAACGAAACTAGATAATATAATAAGCACATGGTGGATACGCCGCTGGTACTTCCTATATATAAGTGTGCTTATTGTATTACCTTTCGTGGCGTTATCCCGAATCACCATTAGGATTTAGGATTGTTTTGATTCAATAATTCAATATGACAGAACCCAGGATCCCTGTAGTATCTATCTGTCCTCATAGTTAGACTTATATGGGATGTTTAGAGTACTAATATTGGAGTCCATGTTTGGATTCATTGTGTACTTTAATGCATGTTTGATTAGACAATGTGACAGAACCTAGAATCCCTGTAGTATCTATCTATCTTCATAGTTAGAGGTATATGGGATGTTTAAAGTACTAATATTGAAGCCCTTGTTTGGATTCATTATGTACTTTAATGCATGGTTACGAGGTGGCACAAGTTGACGATTATGTGTTTTATGTGGTAGTTGTGATTTAGATAACGAAATAGGTATAATAAAATAAGAACATGGTGGATACGCCGCTGTTACTTCCTATATATAAGTGTTCTTATCTTATTATTCTTGTAGCGTTATCTGGATCACTTTAGGACTTTGTGTATGATTGTTTCAATGTTCAATCATCCAAATCTTTGTAGAATTCATCCATATCTCTATGTGTTAGATTCTTAGAAAGATATCTGAAGTATTATCATGTCTCATTGTTTTGACTTAGATAATACTTTCAGAAGTTTTTGATTTATTTCAAAACAGTTATTATTAATCCTTGATTGGATTCCTAATAACACATTAACAAGTTTTTTTTACAATGGTTTAATCGATATTACAATACAAGGCATAAAATGACTTAGTAATAATCATATTGCCATATACAAACCTATTTTATCACAAGTTTTCACAACTAAGATTTTGTAATGCAATACTAAATTTTTACCATTCTTTGGCTTCAAGATTTATTTTCAATTAACAGCTCTCGTGGCTGTTAAAGTATTGCAATATCAAATGTTTTGCCATTTACATGGCTAATAAAACCAATGTATTCACCGGCATTTTTATGTTGATTGTTTTTCACATATGTTTCAGGTTTTCGACTGCTCAAGCATGCAACTCATAGGACTGCCTACGGGCCTTAGACTTCTAAAATAAAAGAATAATTTCATGTATTCTTGTTTGTAAAACGATGTTAATGATATTGAAACAATTTAGTACCAGTAGTTGTGAGAAATTTGTAACGTGACTCCCCGATATTTCCACCGCGTGTTGTTGTATTACGCGATTGGGGTGTTACAGATTGGTATCAGAGCACTGGTTATAGGGAATTAGGTTATTAGCATGCCTTAAACCTAGTCTATAACCTTCCTAGGACCCGAACATGAGTAGACTTAAGACTTCTTTCCTAATCCTCATCCTTATTCGTGCCACAACTACTCCATGATTAACGAATCATCTAACCTTAGATGATTTTTCCTAAAACCCTTAGGCTTTATGCCTTAAGGTATTCCTAATGTGTGCAAAATGTAACATATAAATTACATCAAATGAGGCATAAAACTAACCCTTTTTTAGTACTAATGTTGGAAAAAGTGTGTTTTTGTCTTCCCTTTGTATTTTCAAGATTATATGAGCTCAAATGAACAAAAGAAGCAAAAAGGCAGCTAAATCTAACAAAAATACAAGAAAAGGAATAAACGTGGCATGCCCGACCCCCCGACAGCATCTTCCCAAGCAAAACAAGAGAACAGAAGGCTGAACACGCCCCGTGCTCAGTGAGCACGGGGGCGTGCCCAAGTGTCTGTAGAAAAGACAAAGTTAGAAGCTTCTATCACCCACCACGGGGGCGTGCCCAGCGGACACGGGGCCGTGGTCAACTCTAAGATTCGCAGAATCTGAGGAAATCTTGATAGTACAGATATGCTTCTGCACACGGGGTCGTGCCCAGCGGACACGGGGGCGTGGTCAACTAATGTAGAAAAACTGCAATTAATGAAGAAAGAGAAGGAGGATGGCACGGGGCCATGCCCAATGGACACGGGGCCGTGCCCGAGCTTCTGTTCAGGCTATAAATAGGGGTGCTTGGCTCATTTTCAAACCATCCCTTGGCACACCACCTCTCTCACACTTCACCCACACTCCACCACCACCACAACACCATCATCCACCACCATCATCCATCATCCATCATAGAGTGTGTGAGTCGTCTCGGGATCCAACATTGATTGTAAGAGTTCTTGAAAATCAAAGGCCATGTTTGCCTAAGTCTCTTACATCACTTGGTGAAGACATGTGTCTAGTGTAATACTTTTTATTTTTAATCTTTTCGCACTTTTTATTTGGTTATGTATTAGTAACTTTAATAAGTAGTTTCTTATGTTGAAGGTGATTCTTCCTTATCATTTGTTCGTGGTGTCTTGGCATTATTTTACTGTCTATATAAAATAAAAGATTTTCACCATTCATATCTCCACAGTCTATATGGAGGTATGTTGGCTACCTGGTCGGGGGTTAAGGGAACGGTTTGGTAAGAGTCTTGCCTTGTTCAGTGTATAGATCCTGCAAGGACCTGGGTCAAATTTAGTAGGACCTCCTTCGATACCCACCGGTATTGGATGGCGGGGGGTCCAAACTCTTTGATCCCCTCATATGTAAGCTACTATTAAAATTTTAACCCGGCTACTTAGGACTGTATCCCTGCTGACTCAGACTACTTAGCCGAGGGTAACGTCACCTTCAAAAGAGGGGCCTACCGCATTATCCATTAATAACTTAATTAATTATCTTTTAATAATCCGACACTTTAGGATTGTATCCTTGCTGACTCAAACTACTGGGTTGAGGGTAACGTCACCTTCAAAAGAGGGGCCTACTACAATAACTAAGATAATCTCTTAAAAAGTGTAAAAGTGCGGAAATAATCAAAGGTTACACTACACACGAGTCGGATCCAAGTGATTCATCTTGTCTATCTGTTTTTATTTTATTTTATTTTATTTTTTAGCATTTAGTTAGTTTTATTTTTCCTGTTTAAAAACCCTTTTTCTAACTTTTGATTTGATTAGACGTTGAGGATAAACCGGTACGAAAACCTCTTGTGTCCTTGGACGACCTCGGTATCTTACCAACACTATACTATGCTCACGATGGGTGCACTTGCCAATATGTGTGTTTAGTGTTAGTAAATATCGTGTTTTATAAATTTAAAACTTGGCTAAAAAGTGTGAAAGGGCTTAAAATATACATTAAAACCCTATCACACCTAACGCACATCAAGTTTTTGGCGCCGTTGCCGGGGACACAAGGATTTTAAGAAAGTTAGGAATCAACGGCCTAATCGTTTTTTCTTGTTTTTCTATTTTTTTAGGATTTTTTTAGATTTTCAGCTTCTGCAGAACTCAGCACGGGTAGTGCCCGCTGAACACGCCCCCGTGCCCAATCTTTGGTACTGGCAATCCTGTTTTAAGTCAGACAGTAAGCTGAACACGGGGCCCTGCCCACTCAACACGCCCCCGTGCCCAAGTTTCAGTTACTGAAAACAGAACCGTAAGATCCCGACGGTTGGTAATTTCTGACACAAACATGAGTGATACTGATAATTTTTACTTTCGGCACTCCTATGGTACGTGGTGTCAAATATGTGGCGGCCCTCATAAAGATTTAGAATGTTATTTTCTAAATTATAAGCCCCATTATATAGACCCATTGTTTTCCTGTAGCCTTAAGAGGGGCGAAAGTAAAAATAATCCCTATCTCTCCCTCGAATGCTCTCAACCGGACCTTCTAGGAGAAATGCTTCTTGATGAACTATTTCAATTGGAAGATCTAATTCTTAATTGGGTAAAGGAACTTGAAAAGGATTCCACTAATCCACCTCAAGAAGATACCCAAGAAGAATTATTGGGATCGCATTCGAATAAAAACAACTTCGTTGTTCCCGAAATCACCTCTAACTCTAGCGAGGACTTGAGCGATAGTCGTCCCTGTGTTGATTGTGCCATGAAGGACTCCCCATCGACTTCGTTCGGTGCATACATAGACCTGAGTGATTCGGCATACACCTTCTTTAACGAGAGCCCCGGAAAGGGTTGGACTTGTCCACCTACAATTAGCATTGGAATCAGCCTCACCGACAACCTCTTGCGTTCTCGTCTTAGTCTAGAGTAATTAAGGTATCTCAGGCACTTTGGGGTTGTTCCATCCAGTAAGGAACCACCCGATCTAGAAGAATTCCTTAGAAATAGACGTAACTTCATAAACAGCCTCTAGACACGGGGTCGGGTCCAGGTCAGCACGCCCCCGTGTCCACCCAAAGATTACCGTCTGATTTCATGTCAGAATACGGACAAAATATGTTAGGACTTCATCTGTACACGGGGCCGTGTCCAGCCGACACGGGGCCGTGTGCAGCGTGCTGTCGTTTTCTATAAATGCAGCAAGATTCCTGCACATATGGACCACTCCAAAGACAAAGATCTGGTGGATCTTCACACATACCATACTAGGTATATTCTAAAGAAGGTTCCCAACCACCATCTTGTCTTTTCCACTTTTATCCGTTACCTTCTTCTTCAATTTTTTTCCTTGACACCTCCATTAGAGCTTGAAATCTCCATAATTCCAAGACTTGTTGAGATGTTTGTTAGATTTTTATTCAAGAAATCTTGTTAAAAATAAGTTCTACAACAATGTTTTAAGTTGTTTCTGCTTAAAAACATTTTAAAAATCATGAAAACAAATTAAAACACCAAGATTCCTTGTTCCAAAAGTCTGCAGATATCTGAACACGGGGCCATGCTCATTGAGCATGGGGCCGTGTCCGAGGTACTGTTTCCATAAAATTGAGCTCTTTTCGGTATGTTTTCTCAGAATGACGAGCAAATCTAGCGGAACATCTTCATCGCACTCCAGGAACAACCGACAAGGAAGAAGGTCATCAACGGTTGAAGATTCTCTTGTAAACCACGTTTACGCTTTAAGAGAAGCCATTGATGAGATGACGGGAGTGGAAGAAGCATTGGTCGACCGTATCAATCATTTGACGGTGGGACTAGAGGGATGTCTTCGAGAGGTCAACCTTGTGCACCAAAGGTTGAACATTCTCGCTTCTCCTCCTTTGGTTCCAATCATTACCCAAAGGGCATGGAATGTGGTTCCCGAAGTCATCATACCGGCCGAATGGTACGCCATACATCCGGAGCCCCCTCGGGACGTACTACAAGGGGTTCCTATTGGTGTCACTCCCCCTCCGCAAGATGTTGAAGAAAACGATCCCGCCTTCTTTCTCCCAAGAGAAATAGAAGAATGGCTTTAATAACATCTAGGGAATACCCCTCGGTCCAAATTCTACAAATCTTTTAAATACCGGAAAGTTATTTCCGGAAATTTTGATAAAAGTAGAACTCCTTAGGATGATTTTATGTACCATTTGACCCATCTATCTTAGGACCTTCAGCTTTTTATTTTTCTATCTCGTCTTTAAATTTTCTAGGGCTATTATGTAATTTTCTCTATTTAATGGAATGACGGTTTTAGTTAAATTGGTGTTTGGATGATGTTGTAATGGGTAAAATACACTTGGGATGGTGAAGGATACCAAGGAAAACTTGCACCAGCACCCCATGCACAAAAACAGAGCATCCCGTAGATTTTTCTTCATTACAACAAGTTCAGCACGGGGCCGTGCTCGCCCAACACGCCCCGTGCCCAGCCGTCTGCAGAAAATGCCCAGTTCAGGTGACTAGACACAGGCTGTGCTCACCCAGCACGCCCCCGTGCCCAGGCTTCTGTTTCTTTTTACTCAATTTTTGTTACTGGCGATCTGAACACCGGGCCGTGCCCGGAAACCACGGGTTCGTGTCCAGATGCCAGTAACATAAAATTTTGCTTTTTCACACCTTTTTACACGTCCAATCAACCTAAAAACTTATTTTTGGGACACATTGAGGAAAATGTGTAATTTAAGTGTAGGGGGGGATGCTAAAACCTTGAATTTTGCAAGTCCTAATTACAAGCCTTACACAAAACTCTATTGGAACCGCTAAACACCCCAAATTTTTTCAAAAAAATTTCCATTTTTTTTACTTGTCTAGGTTTAAGTTGGGAATTTCAAGTTCTAAAAAATGTGATATTTTTACAAATTTACAACCGATAGCTTCGTGATAAAAAGAACCAACATAAGAAATTTATGAAACGGCATGACAAACCTAGTTAAAATTTGATTATATATACTTGATCACATAAAAACCCATTCCCACAAAAAGTGAGTTTTGAGCCTTTATTGAGCATACAAATACACATCTTTAAACTAAATGCTCATTTTTCGTTTCTTGTGTGAATAGCCGCTTGGTTCTTACGACTCTAGAACTTGCCACGATGATACATTCCCGGTCCTTACCAACTTAAACCCGAGTAAGTAAATGATGGAGGCATTAGGACTAACCCTTTTTATTTCAACACCATTATTTTCTTTTTTTTACCACCTACCCAAAACCCCCGTAGTTAACCCCTTTGAGCCTAAACCTTTTCATTTCTTAACCCAAAACAAACACCCCTTTTACCCACCAAAACCCTTTTTCATTTTAAACCCTTTATTTTAGTAACAAAGCTCGGTTTTTGTGTGACTTTCTTATGTTGAAAAAAAAAACCATTGATAAAGAAGAAAAGAAAAATGAAGTTTGCAATAAACAAACAAAGCTCACAAAAAGAAAGCTTGTTTGAATAATGCTTCATTGGAATAAAAAGTCACAAAAACAATATGTTTTGCAAAAACCGACGCTTTTTACGCCTTTCGCCCTTTTCTACTAACCACTAACCCAACCACCTACCTTTAACCCAAGCCTAACCCTTCACCCCAAAAGTCCTTTTGATATTTACAAAGGTATATAGTTAAAAAGGAGGAGGATTGATTGCTTGGCAAGCTTATAGTAGAAGTAAGTTCCATGCCGCTCTCGAGTGGTTCACAAAAATACATCTTTGGCCGAGTGTTGAGTGATCCCCCGTGAGGTATGTGAACTTGTATATAAAGAGAATTTTAAAAAGGCATGTTATGCCCTAATAAGTAATTTATCTTATGTAATGTTTTAAATAAATCATGATGAATAGGATTGTAAATAAATAAAAATAAAACTTAATAAAGAGTCTTGGAAATCCCGACACTCTATGACAAGCCCAAAAACCTCTACCCATTCCATTTTGGAGTGTAAAGCCACATTATAAAGAGTTTTGCTTGAGGACAAGCAAAGATTCAAGTGTGGGGGTATTTGATGTGTGCAAAATGCAACATATAAATTACATCAAATGAGGCATAAAACTAACCCTTTTTTAGTACTAATGCTGGAAAAAGTGTGTTTTTGTCTTCCTTTTGTATTTTCAGGATTAAATGAGCTCAAATGAACAAAAGAAGCAAAAAGGCAGCTAAATCTAACAAAAATACAAGAAAAGGAATAAAAGTGGCATGCCCGACCCCCCGACAGCATCTTCCCAAGCAAAACAAGAGAACAGAAGGCTGAACACGCCCCGTGCTCAGTGAGCACGGGGGCGTGCCCAAGTGTCTGTAGAAAAGACAAAGTTGTAGAAGCTTCTATCACTCACCACGGGGGTGTGCCCAGTGGACACGGGGCCGTGGTCAACTCTAAGATTCGCAGAATCTGAGGAAATCTTGATAGTACAGATACGCTTCTGCACACGGGGTCGTGCCCAGCGGACACGGGGGCGTGGTCAACTAATGCAGACAAACTGCAATTAATGAAGAAAGAGAAGGAGGATTGACACGGGGCCGTGCCCGAGCTTCTGTTCAGGCTATAAATAGGGGTGCTTGGCTCATTTGCAAACCATCCCTTGGCACACCACCTCTCTCACACTTCACCCACACTCCACCACCACCACAACACCATCATCCACCACCATCATCCATCATCCATCATAGAGTGTGTGAATCGTCTTGGGATCCAAGATTGATTGTAAGAGTTCTTGACAATCAAAGGCCATGTTTCCTAAGTCTCTTACATCACTTGGTGAAGACAAGTGTCTAGTGTAATACTTT
>JARYGA010058765.1:0-40845 GCA_030545235.1 Helianthus tuberosus | reverse complement strand
TGTTGCTGAACAACATATGTGAGGTTTTTAACAGACAAATCGTAGGAGCAAGGGACAAGCCGATTATCACATGACCAAGAGGATAGTGAATGTCAAGAAATTGCAAGCAAAGTGTATGGGGCCACTGACACCTCATGCCACTGAGTTCTTCGATGAGATCAAGAAACAGGCTGCTGAAATGTCTGTTTTAAAGGTTGATTCAGACAAGTATCAAGTAACAGGTCCGAGATAACAATGTGTTGTGAATGTTAAACATAAAACTTGTGCATGCAGGAAGTGGGATTTGACAGGGATGCCTTGCAAACATGCAGTTGCAGCCATATGGGATATGTCAAGGAATAGCATTGATGCTGGCATACCAGAAGAGTGGGTGGATGATGTGTATTGGCTGTCGACATGGAAGAAAGTCTATGACAATGTGATAGAGCCAATCAACGGGCTGGAGATGTGGACTCCTTCAGAGTGTCCAACAACACTCATCCCACCAAAGCATCATACACAAGTCGGAAGGCCAAAGAAGAAAAGAAAGAAGGCATTTGGTGAAAAAGAGCTTGAGCAGGAGTTCGACAAAGGAGGTAAAATGACCAGAAAGGGGACTAGCATCAAGTGTGGTAAATGTGGGAACATGGGTCACAATGTCAGGAGCTGCAAAGGACAAGGGGGTGAATAATCCACTGCTTCACAGGAATCACACACTGCCACTCAAGGTGCTCCAGTTTACAATCTTGATGAGTGATGGATGGTTTGTAACTTTAGACTATGTTTGTTTGTTTGTCAAGTTTGTTCAAGACAATGTTTGGTTTGTAACTTTAGACTATGTTTGTTTATTTGTTTGTTCAAGTCAATGTTTGGTTTATAGCTTTATGTTTGGTTTGTCAAGTTTGTATTTTGGTTTACAATGTTTGGTTTACAACTGTTTGGTTTACATATGGCTTCTTTATTTTGGTTTACAATATTTGGTTTACAATCTTTATGTTTGGTTTGTATATGGCTGCTTTAGTACAAATAATGTGTTCAAACAGAATTTTGGCGGAAACTGATTCGATTACATTGCAACGTTTAGTACAAAATACAAACATACAACCAAACAAATCTAGCCTATTTCCAGTGACAATCATCCAAACAAGACCAATCCGAATCAGAACCATGCTCCCCTTCATATGGGTCAAAGTACCAATCATCCTCTTCATCCCAATATGTGTAATCCCATGCATGTTCCAGCACTTCAGGGTCATAATCATTTGTCGGATCTCCGAATATCTTTTCATAATCAGTTTCTTGCTCCATGTAAGGTCTGAGTATCTCAGACTCTTGATCCTCAAAGTATACATAACTGTCTGGATCTTCGGCTGCAACGACGTCTTCATCCTTAGAAATATCTTTCTCATTCTCAACTTTATCATTCTCTTTGTCAGCCATACCTACAGAATTACAAGCAGGCTACCAAAACAAACATATAAGAACTTGAAAAGGACCATTGCATAAACTTGAAAACTCATAACTCAAATACAGTTACAGTCAAAATACACAACCAAATCCAATTTCTCCACATTAAACTACTTAAGCAAAAAAAGTAGAACAATCAAGACCCAAGTAATCACAAAGTACATCTTCAGTTTGAACACATCTCCATTCTTGTACCGAGCCAACTGTTCTTTACACTTAGCCAACTCATCCTTATCTTTAATGCTTTGAATTAAAGCAGGCATTACCTCTCGACAAATCGGACATCCCTGTCCCTGTTCTTCACCAACATCAGTCCATCTGAGGAATCCACATCCTCCAACCTATTATCGGACATCATAAGCAAGAGTTTCAAACAAACTTGAGTTTCAATAAGCATAAAACAGAAGAAACTTACACATCGAAGATACCATCGACCAGGATTAGCTTTGGATTCTGATTGTTTCACCACTGTTTTCGCACCACAAGGACATATGATATCTGAATCTTGAGTTTTGCCCTTGAATCGAAGCACAGAGGATGAAGATGAAGACATGTTCAGGGCAGTGATTTGAGGGCAGTGAATTGAGGGATTCAAGCTTGAATTGGGGGTCGATTGAAGAAGAACAGCGTTTAGGGCAGTGTGGATGGTTCAAGCTTTTAATGGGGAAGATGAAGGGTACTTTGGACATTTCCATACAGATTAACGGTAACATTAACGTTGAAATGGTCAGGTGGGTAAAGTTGCGACATAACCCCAAACAGTGGGTGGTAAAATTGCAATTATTTCCTTAGGGGGGGTAGACATGCCAATGATCCCAAACCCCAGGGGTAAAATTGAAGTTTACTCAACTTAGAAAAATACCGTTGCTGCCACAATTCCGTTATAGAATTAACCAACAAATTATATAATTAAAAAACAGATTAATAATTGCTAACAATAATAATAAAAAAAAAAGTTGCTTGCATTTAACGCAGGTGCTTGTTTAGAATAATAACATTGGGGAACGATGAAATCAGGGTCTCCTTTGACAGGCCCATCTGAGACTATGGGGTATGGGGCGGGGGTTGGGGCGTGGGTTGGGTACAAACGCCCAAGTCACAAACCCGGGTGGGCTTGGGTTTCGGCGTGGCCCCTTGGGCGGGGGTTTCAGCCCGGACGTTTGGAGGGCCTAGCGGTCTTCCGTGGCCGGCTCTCATTGGCTAGGTTGGCTAGGCTATTGGTGGCTAGAATTTAAATAATAATTTTAGGCTTTTTTTATTTTTTTTTATTTTGTGTGTATTTTTATAATAATTGAAAAAAAAAATTATAACATGTGGCCAACCCACACGGGCTAGCCACACCCCGCCATACCGACCCAACATGCAACTGACCAGCGGTGCCCTTCGAAGTCCACGAGTCAACCCATGCCCCAAACCCCCGCCCCACCATACCCACAGTCTGACCATGGAGAACTGAACGTTTTATAAAGATTTTAACCTGAATTTAAGTTAAGCCCAAGAGTCGTCCATCGATCCCGAGAGCAAGAGATGTCAAATCAGGGTCACTCATTCTGATTACCCCCCATAGACCGAGCAAACCAAATCGATCCGGAGTAGGTTGACCAGCCTGCATTGACTTTATTCCCTGATCCCTGTACGCACCAGATATTTGTTGCAGTCGAGATTGAGACTGATTCTGTTGTGGTGGTTAGGCTGGACGGTATAGAGGTTCGTCCTCCACCGTCCCGGTCCGGCGCCGTTCCTCCCTCCATCTCGCCCCCCCTCCGTCTCGTCCTCTACGTCTTCTTCTTGCCGTTCAGGACGGTCCATATAAGGACAAAACTTCCTCACAGACACATATATACATACAATATATAATTTATATTTTAGGATCATCCCCCATTTCCATACCTCCATCCTCTTTGCCCCATCCTCATGCCCATCCTACGTGACGCTTACGTGGCGGACCATCCTCCAAGAGAGGACCATCACCATACCGTGTAGCCTTAGTATTGGATAAGTTGGTCAAAAGAACCGACTTCAGAAACTGTGTTTAGGGAATTTAGAGGTCTTAAACTACCTGGTGGTCCACCGGCCTAAAACAATTAAGTAAAACTATTATTACAGTAGCTTATTACCATACGAGAAGCAATCTTTACATATACTAACAGTGAACTCTTCAAAATAATGCATGTCATTTGAGAGTGCTATAAAAAATGGGCGTGGCTGTTAAATGAATTATAATATAAAGTGGGCCAAATGTTGAACGATGGTATTGGGCTAGAATATTAGTAACATATGGTATATGGGCTTAGACTTTGGATGAATGATGGTGATCTTATGAAAATCACAACAGAATTTAAAGGACCAAAAATAAACAAAGATTTTCACAAGTGACAGAATTGAATTATTATTTTTTATATAATGGACTTACAACAATAGTATAATGGATTTCACATCAGGTTTTCTAGTTAATAATTTAAACAATGTTATAGGAAACTAAGGTACAAGGTCCACTTTCATTTATTTTGAACTAGGTTAGAACCTCGTGTATTATACGGGTTGAATAAATGTAATTTTATATATTAAATAATAAAAAGTTATATCTTTATAAACCCCGTATATTGTACGGGTTAAATAAATGTAATTTTATATATTAAATAATAAAAAGGTTATATATTTGAAGGGGATGGATCGTGAGAAAACTAGTTTAAATGAGAAAACCAAAAAACTAACCAAAAAAACCTAAAAACATACCAATTTTTTTTTTTTTTTTACAATTTTTTTTAGAAAAATCGCTACTTTTTATGTATGGAAAAAAATTTTCAAAAAAAAAAAAATTTTTTTTTTTTTGTTGTACTGCACATGTGCACTAATACATAAAGCTTAAACCACTTAACTCACCCCCCACCGACACCCCCCAAAAACCTAAACCCCCCACCCCCACCCCCCAAAAACCTAAATTCACCCTCCCACCAAAAGCCTAACCCCCCCCCCCCCCAAAAAAAAAAACCTAAACCCCCCCCCCCCACCCCCACCCTCCCGAAAACCTAAAACTAAACCCTAAACAAAAACCCGAAAAAAACCTAACCCCCCCCCCCACCCCCCAAAAACCTAAACCCCCTTCCCCCCCCCACACCCAAAAACCTAATCCTAATCCTAAACCTCCAAAAAAACTAACCCTAAGCTAAACTAGACTCAAAAAGCTAATTTTAAGCATGTAATGCAATTGTAGTACATGTTATATTGCACATGCGCACTACTATAATAATAGTATTGAAAACAAGACGACACCATAAATCTTTTTTTATGTCATAAAAAATATGCTCGAATATACTTGAATGAAAGATACAAAAATTTGTGATCTTATGGTGCCATTTTTGTTTTAAAATGATAACATATGGAGAAATGGGAAATGTTTAAAAAGTTATATATTTTTTTTCCAATTTTACCCCTCCTTCATTAAAAGTCCCCCATTCCTTCATTAAAAGTCTTCCCCATCCTTTTTAGTGGTTTTTAGTTAGTTTTCTAGTTTTCTCATTTATATCTAGTTTTCTCATGATCATCTCCCTATATTTGAAAACCATGTGTATTACAAAGATTAAATAAATGTAATTTTGTAAACTAAATACTAAAAACGTCGTATCTTTAAAAAACTCGTGTATAATCGGGTTGAATAAATCTACCAAATAATAAAAAATTACATCCTTAAAAACCCTGTATATTACAAAGAGTTATATCTTTAAAAACTATGTCTATACACAGATTAAATAAATGTAATTTTGTATATTAAATATTAAAAACGTCATATCTTTAAAAAACCCATGTATAGTTGGGTTGAAAAATCTACCAAATAATAAAAAAATTACATCCTTAAAAAACTTGTGTATTACACACGTGTTGAATAAATCTAATTTTACATAGCAAATGATAAAAAAGTTATATTTTTAAAAACTTCGTGTATTACACGGGTTATATAAATGTAACTTTGTAGAGTAAATAATTAAAAAAATTATATTTATAGTAAATAATAAAAGAATTATATTTTTAAAAACCTCGCGTTTTACACGAGTTGAATAAATATAATTTTGTATACCAAATAATAAAAAAAAAATACTTTTTTAATAAATTAGGATAACTTTTAATATTAATTTATTATTTGTATATTTAATATAAGATAAGTAGGAAAGAGATGTATTTGTTTTAAAAATATATTAAATTAACCAATTTAGATTTGTGGATAATATTTTATTAAACGATAATATTTAATATTAATTTATTATTTATTTAATTAATATAAGATAAGTATATATTTAAAGAAACCTTCAATGAATGACACGTGTCCAAAACTTGGTTTATTTTATTGTAGTAGATAGATTCAGATATGAGCAGTTCATTTAAAACGAAAGTAATGATGGATGGGCCCAAACAGTTGTTTAAAGATTTCCTCAATTCACTTGCGTTTAATTAAAAGCGGGTCCACTTTTGTTTGTTTATAGGCTTAGATCATCAGGTATGGGGAACGTGAAAGGCCCGTCCCCCCCCCCCCCCCCCCCCCCCCCCCCCCCCATGAGGAACGTCCCACACCGCCCCCTAGGGGCCCGGCACGGCATTGACGTCGAAAATCCGACGGTGGAGACGGGGCATGGAATGGTGGGGTCCATTCAATATATCCGTTGGGCTATTTAAAAAAAAAAAAATTTCAAATTAATTTAAAACCTTTATAAATACCCACATATCTATCCATTCAATATATCCGTTGGCCTATTTTTAAAAAAAAAAAAATTTCAAAATTTCAAATTAATGTAGCTTTAGGATTTTTATTTTAAATGTAATTTTAAGTTTTTATTTAAATGTAACTTTTTTTTATTTTTATTTACTTTGTTTTAATTAATATGGCAAAAAATAATAATAATAAAAAAATGAAGGAGGAGCATCCTCACACCCTTGGATAGTCTCCAAGGGGAGGGTCCTTCTCCTTTGCCTACGTGGCGCTTAGGTGGAGGATAGTCCTTTGGAGACTATCCTCCCCATACCCAATGGTCTTAACATCATCGCTTAGAATTTGTAACGTTCAGCAACATGCTATCCCAAGAAAACAGTACTGTCGCTAACAAATTTAAGAAAATCTACAGGTGACAAGAAGGTACAATCCTGCTCCACCCGTCCCACAAACGTCAACCAATAAGATTCATGCATCAAAGTGTACTATTCCGGCAACTGTTTTCCGACAAGCTTGTTGACGGAAAAAATGGTGAATTGCGTTTTCAACCTTATAACTCAACAAAACATATATTTTTTGATAGCTCCACTGGTTTAACAACTTTTTTGATCAAAGTGTACTTTTTCGGCAACTGTTTTCTGACGATGGAAAAAATGGTGAATTGTGTTTTCAACCTTAGAACTAAACAAAACTTATATTTTTCAATATCTCCACTGGTTTAACAACCTTTAGCTGAAAACATCATCAAATAACATTGATTTTTCACGTTTTAATTCATAGGATCAAAGCTAGTGTACTATTCCAGCAACTGTTTTCCGACGAGTTTGTTGATGGAAAAAATGGTGAATTGTGTTTTCAACCTTATAACTCAGAAAAACTAATATTTTTCAATATCTCCACTGGTTTAACAACTTTTAGCCGAAAACAAACGTCATCAAATAACATCGATTTTTCACGTTTTAATTCATATTTTCAGCCAACCAAAACTGGGTTTTGAGTTCTTGTCCAATAAACCATCAAAACCTCACCGACAACTCGGTTTTCAACAAGAAATCGAGCCTTAAGCTCTGATACCACTTGCAGGTCCCAAAACCGGATCTCAAACAAGATGATTTCTTGGTTTGAATGGCGTAACGAGTGTAGAATCCAAGTATAACGGTTACGTGTTTACGATTCGACAGAATTTCAGTAGAAGATTATACAATCAGAGCACACCAAAACTTGTACTCAAGTTATTTATAAAGACCGAAGTGTCTAACAAATATAAGACACAAGACTTGTACTCAAGTTATTTATAAAGACCGAAGTGTCTAACAAATATAAGAACATTTGTAGGTCGCAACACTATTCAGGATGACCGCACGTGAGATCATAGTTACTTTATTCACGGACGCGATACTGTGAGTTCATGTCCCTTATTCATTTAATTGTTTTACAACTTTACAACTATCGGGGAAAATACATGTTCAACGTATGTTAAAGTTAGGGAATGAAACACCTTAGATCATGTGCGAATTAGGGTATACATCTAAGCACCATTAATCCAGTTTGGACCTAGGTACAAGTGGTTAGATCTAATGGGTTTTGGAGAGCCCCACTCTTGGTCGTGGACCCATACAGAAGAGTGCTTTTGTGTCCCAGTCGATAGTAGTCGACATAAAAATCGTCTAGGGTTGGATTGCTTCCTTTTTCGTCACACATATTAATGTCCTTGCAAAACATTAATGATCAACGATTTCATTGACGCTTTACATACTACAACTTACATTTTAAATACATCTTTTACAACTAAACTGCATGAATTCGCCAACTTTTGTTGATGTTTTCCAAACTTAACATGTATTTCAGGGAATTAATGGACTATGTCGGGATTCTCAGTCAAGGTAACAAGTACCAGAACTCCATGCCATCTTTTGGAGGGTTTAACTATTATATTCAGCCTCTTTGCGGAAATATGATGGTTTAAACCTTAGTAGTTTATTTTCATGTTGAAGTATGAAACAATAACACTTTACTTTTATGTTAATGGTTTGTAACCGACACACTAAACTTATGTTGTAATCTTTTGAAACACTTATGTTATGGCAATGGAGTATGTTTTATTCATATAGTTTGTTCATGTACATCGATATTTATGCAATGAAAACCATACAGATCACACCTCGCGCTTCCGCTACGAGCGGGTGTGACAGTTTGGTATCAGAGCATCGATTGTAGTGAACCAGGATTCTTTCTCGAGTCTAAGTCTACAATCACTAGGGATCTCTCACGAAAACCATTTAAACACAAACAAATGTTTTCATTTTCATAAACATTTTTCATGGTCCATTTTCAACAAGAATTCATCTTATACAAATCAAGCAAGGACATTAGTGTCTTAGTCATCTAAATGGTAGACATGCAACTTTAAGTTAATCCACACAACTCAATTAGGATAACTTAAAATGAACATTATGTGAAAAATACATTTTGTGTATATATGTAAAGTAACAAATACTCATACGTGTCGAACAACTTATTTCTCAGGCCACAATGTCTTCATCTGAAGGTAGTAATGTATACGACGACGTAGACCCCATGGAGATTGTATCCGACGATGATGTCGTGCCGAAGGTTCAGGTCATCTTATCTGATAGCGACTCTACGTCTGACAGCGACATAGATGATTTCCAGCCGTTCTCACTTCTAGGGGAGATCATCGATGATGATGTGTTAGCTATCCCCCTTATACTCAACGATATAGTTATTTTGGATCACCCGGAGGGTGAACATGTGGTAGAGATTATACCCTTTGACGTCGCTCCTCTTGATATCATACCTTTTATCGTCGATCTCGACGATGACGACGACATCGTTCCAGTGATTCCGGTGGATCACATGAATGCTGATTTGGGAGACGGAGAAGTTCACGATGTGGTTATCTTAGACATTACATCACCAGTGGTCTCGGTGATCGATATTTCTTCGGATGCAGATACCGACTCAGATGCTTCCTCTTATGCATCCGTTACTTCGTCTGCACTGCAGGCCATTGGCCTACAGCACAACGCAGACTTTAGGGATGATGTCATGCCAGCAGATCCTGCCATCCCTACTCCTGTTCAGGTCCCTGCTGCAGATATATCTCCTGAGCACATTCGCCTCATGCGCACTGATCATACCGATGAGGCCGGACCATCTGGACCTGCCCACATACCACCCAGTGATATGGACCTATACTATCAGCAGTTTCGCTCAGTCCCACAGGTCCCTGTCGAGCCTCTTATTGCGCCACACTCTCCACCTCATGTTATACCCATGTCAGATCCATACCATCCATTGCATTACCCAGCGGTTACTACCGAATTACGTGCTCGTGTGCTGACACTCGAGCAGCAGATAGACTTTCTTATTCGTTGAGTTCATGAACTCGAGGAGGAGCTTACTCACCTTCAGGGTTTGGTATTTCTGACTCCACCACCACCAGCTCATTCACCACCCCATGCTCCACCACCACCACCAGGGTCACCACCATTACCCCCACTACCACCTCAGATGCCACCAGTTGATATACCACCAGTTGGTTTACCTGCTCGTGTTTTGACACTCGAGCAGCAGATTGATTTCCTTAACCGTTTGGTTCATGATTTGGAGGATAGGGTTTATCATGTTTAAAGGTCATTGTTCCCGATTCCACCACCAGTCTTTCCTCCACCATAGACTGTGTTTGCAGGTATCATACTTTTGAGATGGGTATCTATATCCGTTTTGTGTACATATTGACGCTCCACCAAGTTTTGAAGACAACCGACAAATAGCGGATCACACAGTGGGAAGGAAGATTTTGTTATCTCTTTTGTTGTACTAGACTTGTATGACCGGGTTATGTAAATCGAGTCTATTTTGTTTCCTTTCAAACGATTATGTAACCGGTTGACTAATATATATGAAAAACTTGGTGTTATCTATTCAATGCATTTGAATGGTCTGGTTGGACATATCTTATTATTTATGATTAACTTATTTACTCACATTATATGTTTCTTGGTGATATTGCTATTAATGTTATGAATATTTTTTTCTTTTCTTCTTACTTAGTAAAAATATTTAACAAACCAAATCAACGTCTAATCTTTATCCTATTTCTCCTTTGGAAGAATCATGCCACCGAGGAGAGCTTTACGTTCACGGACTAATCCACCCCCACCCCCACCAATGCCTACGACTGAGGCAGAACTGAATGCACAAATAGAACAGAGAATCGCCCAAGCTATCGCACTGTATGAGGCATCCCGTGCCGAAACCATTGGTGGCACCAGCGGAGCGGGAGGCCAGGGCCAAGGCGGTACTTCAGGTGGAACAAATATCACGGGTAACGTTTAGTTGTTTTGTTACAACTTATCTAATTCCTTTCTTAATCTACTCGTGTGTTTCAAGAATCGAACAACACTAGTTACATACACAAAAAGTGCATCAATAATAATATCATAACTGAGTGCTTAATAGTTTATGAAAGCCTATGTGTCACATGCTGAGCTGCAAGTTAGCTGAAATACCACTTGGTGAAGGATACTAAACATAGTATATTTGATAAGCTTATGTGTCACATGTCGGGTTGCAGCTTGATTGAAAACACCACTAAGAGATGTAGTATATGAGATTACATAATACATTAATCATCCATGCACTCAATAGAAAGTTTAATTCGAATACATGTAGGCTTCTATTTGTAGTGGTTGGTGAATTTATATGGTTTAAACCTGGGCCTCGGAAGTTTGACACGAGATTAGGTAGAATTGTAGATTTTAAGCGTGAGATCCTTAGACAAAATGTTAGCTTAAGCACAAAGAGTACGCCTGCTGGGTTGGCAATTTGGTTTAAGTGGATCACAATAAAGGTAATCTTAGTCATTGTTGTAAAAGTCGGATTCCAAGGCCTTGTACTCGGCGAGTAGTCGGTCCTCGGAACCCCTATGAGACGATTATCTCCTAGGCGGACTCAATTAGTCGCCGGCGGTCAAACTCGGTCAACATCGGAGATTAGTCGGTCTAGTCGGGACTCGTCGGGCATAGTCGGCCTAGTCGGTCAACCTCGTTTTGTTAACTTTTTGGAGAGTAGTCGGACTAGTCAGGCATAGTCGGCCTAGTCGGTCAACCTCGTTTGTTGTGTGACAACTGCCACTTTCGGGTAATTTACGTACATTTAAAGCAATGATTTACATTATACAAGTATGTGTTTTGAATATTCGAACTGCATGATTACATGATATACATCTTAGAACACTCATGGAATATTCATTTATGATGCACATTATTCATTTTTATTGGTTACATTTGAAATAGTGTAAACAATGCATCAAAACAACTAGAGTAGTACCTAGTAAACTAGTGTGCTGACGAAAACTCAGGATCCGCAGAAACCATCTAAATGACATCTTTAGGACTCAGACGAAACTCCAACATCAAATATACATTAAACCCTATATGGGAATACAAGGGTTTGGTTTAATATATTACCAATGTCCGGTAGCACCAAAAACTGCCCGAAAACTGCCGAAAAGCGCTAAAAGTTACCATTTCAATATTTTTCCGTAAAATTCAGCATTAGTGTTTTTTTATATGATGCAAAAGTGTTGTTTAAACACAAATTCCATATAAAAATACATAGGGAATATCATATAAATACATAACCGAATATTTCCCTATA
Organism: Helianthus tuberosus; assembly: GCA_030545235.1. Classification (NCBI taxonomy): domain Eukaryota; kingdom Viridiplantae; phylum Streptophyta; class Magnoliopsida; order Asterales; family Asteraceae; genus Helianthus; species Helianthus tuberosus. The sequence goes on along the minus strand of JARYGA010058765.1, from coordinate 29,012 downwards.
ACTTATATATGTTAACCTTCGACTATCTTCTTGCGGAACGAGCACTAAACAACCATCCGAACTATAATTTGACATATGTGGCAAACTAGTGAATATTATTTTTGACCAAATAAAGCTAGTTTATGATCAATTTATGTCATGAACTATCTTGTAAAATTGCAAAAACTTGAACACCTAAACACTTAACCTTTTTATTTCATTTTGAACCCTTAAAAATTACTAACACATTTAACCACCTAAGGCACCCCCCCTCACATATTTTGGGCCGAAAATAAGGGGTCCCACAACCCTTAATCCTTTGCTAAATATCTAGATATTATTGGTTAGTTACAAGTGGATGAAGATGGTGATTTATGATAAAACTTACACACTAAGTTACTAGCATTTTTACCACTCATTTTACATCTTTTATTTTACACATAAACTCTCTCATCATCTTCATCTTTTCATCAAGGACACCCACCATAAACCCATTTTATTTTATCACCTCCTTCATGATCAAAATGGATTTCTATGGAACATAAGAAGATCTAAAGCACTTACAAGAAAAATGACACTCTTTCATCCACTCAAGAACCTTCAATCATCAAGATCTTCATCTTCTTAGCTCTTAATCATCACTTAGATCATCCCTAGCCTAGTGCTAGAAGTGAGCTTCTAAACCTCTTATTTTCATACTTATTTATGTTATGATTGTTAATATAACTAGAGATAACAAAATAATCATACATAATAAACATGAAAATACAAAGAAGCAAAAATTAATAATCATGATATATATATGCTTGTTTATGTTGTGATCTAAGACTTGTTATTTGCATATTTGATCTTGTTATGATGATTATGATACGTATAACTTGTTAGATGATGTTTTAAAAATATGATCTAACAAGTATACATGAATATGTTAAAGGAATTTTTTTTTAAACTTAAAAGATAAGTGGATGATCATAATTTATGGTGTAGTTAATTTATCTAAGGTTTTTATTTAAAAACAAGACTTTTACAAGATTATAAAAAGTAACATACTACATGAGATTTTTATAAAAGTTGTTAAAACTAGAAGTAAACTTGGTTTTTGAACTAATGAACATATGAAAGGATCATACCAAAAATCCTACATGATTTTGAGATCATCTTGATGAGGTTATGTTATAAATCTCATGTGTATTGTTTATGAAAGTTATGAGTAAATTGATGTTGAATTGAAAAGAAAAAGATATGATGATTAAACATGGTAAAGTCGAAAATACAAAGGTTATATGGCCAAATTTCCTTATAAATTATATGTTAACAAAACCAACAATTTTGGCTAAACCTTTACAAGATTAAAAAGATTTAAAGAATGGTTTTTATAAAAACAAAGTTAGTTATAAATATATATTTTGAGAAAATATATATTTGATTAATTTAACAACTTAAGTGCTATGTGCTACTTGATGTATTAGTTATATATATCAAAGATAGGAACTTGATTACAATGGTGATAATGAACACATGATACATAATAATCAAAGTCTTACAAGATTTCATATAGATACGCCTTAAAAACGAGTTACGGACGATCCGAATAATCGGATACAAATTATGGTCAAATCGGACGACGGACGAACCTATGAACATATCGCCAATCCGAGGACTTACTACGACGTTTAGGCGATCTTTCGACACGGACACAAAAATTATGTTACCATTAACAAAATTCGGACATTTTGTAACTTATAAAAACTATTATGTTTTTATTAACTAAAAAGTATACTTAGTGAATTTTATAAAAATGTTTTTATAATAATGAAAGACTTATACTTTCAAATGGGCTTACACTTCTTAATGGACTATTTTATACAAATGGGCTTACACTTCTTAATGGGCTATTTTATACAAATTGGCTTACACTTCTTAATGGGCTATTTTATACAAATGGGCTTACACTTCTTAATGGGCTTATCTTCATAATGGGCTTAACATAAATACATGGGCTAAGCCCAATATCAAAAACTCATGGGCTAAGCCGAATACAAAACATATGGGCCAAGGCCCAACACTATTTAAGCCCAACACTATTTAGATCCAACACTATTTAGGCCCAACACTATTTAGGTCCAACACTATTTAGGCCCAACACTATTGAGGCCCAACACTATTTAGGCCCAACACTATTTAGGCCCAACACTATTAAGGCCCAACACTATTTAAGCCCAATAACATGAATTCTTGGGCTAAGCCCAATGACATATAATTGGTAAAAATTTCAATTATACAATTTACTTATACAACGACACGAAATCATGAAGACAAGACCCGATGATACAACTCACAAGATACAAGCTTACATATATATATATATATATATATATATATTGGTGAAATATATATATAACAGTTTAACAATTCATTCATCTAATACACTGTTTAACGAACAATAAAGACATACAAGTCTTACTCATATTTAAGACACAAGACTTGTACTCAAGTTATTTATAAAGACCGAAGTGTCTAACAAATATAAGAACATTTGTAGGTCGCAACACTATTCAGGATGACCGCACGTGAGATCATAGTTACTTTATTCACGGACGCGATACTGTGAGTTCATGTCCCTTATTCATTTAATTGTTTTACAACTTTACAACTATCGGGGAAAATACATGTTCAACGTATGTTAAAGTTAGGGAATGAAACACCTTAGATCATGTGCGAATTAGGGTATACATCTAAGCACCATTAATCCAGTTTGGACCTAGGTACAAGTGGTTAGATCTAATGGGTTTTGGAGAGCCCCACTCTTGGTCGTGGACCCATACAGAAGAGTGCTTTTGTGTCCCAGTCGATAGTAGTCGACATAAAAATCGTCTAGGGTTGGATTGCTTCCTTTTTCGTCACACATATTAATGTCCTTGCAAAACATTAATGATCAACGATTTCATTGACGCTTTACATACTACAACTTACATTTTAAATACATCTTTTACAACTAAACTGCATGAATTCGCCAACTTTTGTTGATGTTTTCCAAACTTAACATGTATTTCAGGGAATTAATGGACTATGTCGGGATTCTCAGTCAAGGTAACAAGTACCAGAACTCCATGCCATCTTTTGGAGGGTTTAACTATTATATTCAGCCTCTTTGCGGAAATATGATGGTTTAAACCTTAGTAGTTTATTTTCATGTTGAAGTATGAAACAATAACACTTTACTTTTATGTTAATGGTTTGTAACCGACACACTAAACTTATGTTGTAATCTTTTGAAACACTTATGTTATGGCAATGGAGTATGTTTTATTCATATAGTTTGTTCATGTACATCGATATTTATGCAATGAAAACCATACAGATCACACCTCGCGCTTCCGCTACGAGCGGGTGTGACAGTTTGGTATCAGAGCATCGATTGTAGTGAACCAGGATTCTTTCTCGAGTCTAAGTCTACAATCACTAGGGATCTCTCACGAAAACCATTTAAACACAAACAAATGTTTTCATTTTCATAAACATTTTTCATGGTCCATTTTCAACAAGAATTCATCTTATACAAATCAAGCAAGGACATTAGTGTCTTAGTCATCTAAATGGTAGACATGCAACTTTAAGTTAATCCACACAACTCAATTAGGATAACTTAAAATGAACATTATGTGAAAAATACATTTTGTGTATATATGTAAAGTAACAAATACTCATACGTGTCGAACAACTTATTTCTCAGGCCACAATGTCTTCATCTGAAGGTAGTAATGTATACGACGACGTAGACCCCATGGAGATTGTATCCGACGATGATGTCGTGCCGAAGGTTCAGGTCATCTTATCTGATAGCGACTCTACGTCTGACAGCGACATAGATGATTTCCAGCCGTTCTCACTTCTAGGGGAGATCATCGATGATGATGTGTTAGCTATCCCCCTTATACTCAACGATATAGTTATTTTGGATCACCCGGAGGGTGAACATGTGGTAGAGATTATACCCTTTGACGTCGCTCCTCTTGATATCATACCTTTTATCGTCGATCTCGACGATGACGACGACATCGTTCCAGTGATTCCGGTGGATCACATGAATGCTGATTTGGGAGACGGAGAAGTTCACGATGTGGTTATCTTAGACATTACATCACCAGTGGTCTCGGTGATCGATATTTCTTCGGATGCAGATACCGACTCAGATGCTTCCTCTTATACATCCGTTACTTCGTCTGCACTGCAGGCCATTGGCCTACAGCACAACGCAGACTTTAGGGATGATGTCATGCCAGCAGATCCTGCCATCCCTACTCCTGTTCAGGTCCCTGCTGCAGATATATCTCCTGAGCACATTCGCCTCATGCGCACTGATCATACCGATGAGGCCGGACCATCTGGACCTGCCCACATACCACCCAGTGATATGGACCTATACTATCAGCAGTTTCGCTCAGTCCCACAGGTCCCTGTCGAGCCTCTTATTGCGCCACACTCTCCACCTCATGTTATACCCATGTCAGATCCATACCATCCATTGCATTACCCAGCGGTTACTACCGAATTACGTGCTCGTGTGCTGACACTCGAGCAGCAGATAGACTTTCTTATTCGTTGAGTTCATGAACTCGAGGAGGAGCTTACTCACCTTCAGGGTTTGGTATTTCTGACTCCACCACCACCAGCTCATTCACCACCCCATGCTCCACCACTACCACCTCAGATGCCACCAGTTGATATACCACCAGTTGGTTTACCTGCTCGTGTTTTGACACTCGAGCAGCAGATTGATTTCCTTAACCGTTTGGTTCATGATTTGGAGGATAGGGTTTATCATGTTTAAAGGTCATTGTTCCCGATTCCACCACCAGTCTTTCCTCCACCATAGACTGTGTTTGCAGGTATCATACTTTTGAGATGGGTATCTATATCCGTTTTGTGTACATATTGACGCTCCACCAAGTTTTGAAGACAACCGACAAATAGCGGATCACACAGTGGGAAGGAAGATTTTGTTATCTCTTTTGTTGTACTAGACTTGTATGACCAGGTTATGTAAATCGAGTCTATTTTGTTTCCTTTCAAACGATTATGTAACCGGTTGACTAATATATATGAAAAACTTGGTGTTATCTATTCAATGCATTTGAATGGTCTGGTTGGACATATCTTATTATTTATGATTAACTTATTTACTCACATTATATGTTTCTTGGTGATATTGCTATTAATGTTATGAATATTTTTTTCTTTTCTTCTTACTTAGTAAAAATATTTAACAAACCAAATCAACGTCTAATCTTTATCCTATTTCTCCTTTGGAAGAATCATGCCACCGAGGAGAGCTTTACGTTCACGGACTAATCCACCCCCACCCCCACCAATGCCTACGACTGAGGTAGAACTGAATGCACAAATAGAACAGAGAATCGCCCAAGCTATCGCACTGTATGAGGCATCCCGTGCCGAAACCATTGGTGGCACCAGCGGAGCGGGAGGCCAGGGCCAAGGCGGTACTTCAGGTGGAACAAATATCACGGGTAACGTTTAGTTGTTTTGTTACAACTTATCTAATTCCTTTCTTAATCTACTCGTGTGTTTCAAGAATCGAACAACACTAGTTACATACACAAAAAGTGCATCAATAATAATATCATAACTGAGTGCTTAATAGTTTATGAAAGCCTATGTGTCACATGCTGAGCTGCAAGTTAGCTGAAATACCACTTGGTGAAGGATACTAAACATAGTATATTTGATAAGCTTATGTGTCACATGTCGGGTTGCAGCTTGATTGAAAACACCACTAAGAGATGTAGTATATGAGATTACATAATACATTAATCATCCATGCACTCAATAGAAAGTTTAATTCGAATACATGTAGGCTTCTATTTGTAGTGGTTGGTGAATTTATATGGTTTAAACCTGGGCCTCGGAAGTTTGACACGAGATTAGGTAGAATTGTAGATTTTAAGCGTGAGATCCTTAGACAAAATGTTAGCTTAAGCACAAAGAGTACGCCTGCTGGGTTGGCAATTTGGTTTAAGTGGATCACAATAAAGGTAATCTTAGTCATTGTTGTAAAAGTCGGATTCCAAGGCCTTGTACTCGGCGAGTAGTCGGTCCTCGGAACCCCTATGAGACGATTATCTCCTAGGCGGACTCAATTAGTCGCCGGCGGTCAAACTCGGTCAACATCGGAGATTAGTCGGTCTAGTCGGGACTCGTCGGGCATAGTCGGCCTAGTCGGTCAACCTCGTTTTGTTAACTTTTTGGAGAGTAGTCGGACTAGTCAGGCATAGTCGGCCTAGTCGGTCAACCTCGTTTGTTGTGTGACAACTGCCACTTTCGGGTAATTTACGTACATTTAAAGCAATGATTTACATTATACAAGTATGTGTTTTGAATATTCGAACTGCATGATTACATGATATACATCTTAGAACACTCATGGAATATTCATTTATGATGCACATTATTCATTTTTATTGGTTACATTTGAAATAGTGTAAACAATGCATCAAAACAACTAGAGTAGTACCTAGTAAACTAGTGTGCTGACGAAAACTCAGGATCCGCAGAAACCATCTAAATGACATCTTTAGGACTCAGACGAAACTCCAACATCAAATATACATTAAACCCTATATGGGAATACAAGGGTTTGGTTTAATATATTACCAATGTCCGGTAGCACCAAAAACTGCCCGAAAACTGCCGAAAAGCGCTAAAAGTTACCATTTCAATATTTTTCCGTAAAATTCAGCATTAGTGTTTTTTTATATGATGCAAAAGTGTTGTTTAAACACAAATTCCATATAAAAATACATAGGGAATATCATATAAATACATAACCGAATATTTCCCTATAACTTATATATGTTAACCTTCGACTATCTTCTTGCGGAACGAGCACTAAACAACCATCCGAACTATAATTTGACATATGTGGCAAACTAGTGAATATTATTTTTGACCAAATAAAGCTAGTTTATGATCAATTTATGTCATGAACTATCTTGTAAAATTGCAAAAACTTGAACACCTAAACACTTAACCTTTTTATTTCATTTTGAACCCTTAAAAATTACTAACACATTTAACCACCTAAGGCACCCCCCCTCACATATTTTGGGCCGAAAATAAGGGGTCCCACAACCCTTAATCCTTTGCTAAATATCTAGATATTATTGGTTAGTTACAAGTGGATGAAGATGGTGATTTATGATAAAACTTACACACTAAGTTACTAGCATTTTTACCACTCATTTTACATCTTTTATTTTACACATAAACTCTCTCATCATCTTCATCTTTTCATCAAGGACACCCACCATAAACCCATTTTATTTTATCACCTCCTTCATGATCAAAATGGATTTCTATGGAACATAAGAAGATCTAAAGCACTTACAAGAAAAATGACACTCTTTCATCCACTCAAGAACCTTCAATCATCAAGATCTTCATCTTCTTAGCTCTTAATCATCACTTAGATCATCCCTAGCCTAGTGCTAGAAGTGAGCTTCTAAACCTCTTATTTTCATACTTATTTATGTTATGATTGTTAATATAACTAGAGATAACAAAATAATCATACATAATAAACATGAAAATACAAAGAAGCAAAAATTAATAATCATGATATATATATGCTTGTTTATGTTGTGATCTAAGACTTGTTATTTGCATATTTGATCTTGTTATGATGATTATGATACGTATAACTTGTTAGATGATGTTTTAAAAATATGATCTAACAAGTATACATGAATATGTTAAAGGAATTTTTTTTTAAACTTAAAAGATAAGTGGATGATCATAATTTATGGTGTAGTTAATTTATCTAAGGTTTTTATTTAAAAACAAGACTTTTACAAGATTATAAAAAGTAACATACTACATGAGATTTTTATAAAAGTTGTTAAAACTAGAAGTAAACTTGGTTTTTGAACTAATGAACATATGAAAGGATCATACCAAAAATCCTACATGATTTTGAGATCATCTTGATGAGGTTATGTTATAAATCTCATGTGTATTGTTTATGAAAGTTATGAGTAAATTGATGTTGAATTGAAAAGAAAAAGATATGATGATTAAACATGGTAAAGTCGAAAATACAAAGGTTATATGGCCAAATTTCCTTATAAATTATATGTTAACAAAACCAACAATTTTGGCTAAACCTTTACAAGATTAAAAAGATTTAAAGAATGGTTTTTATAAAAACAAAGTTAGTTATAAATATATATTTTGAGAAAATATATATTTGATTAATTTAACAACTTAAGTGCTATGTGCTACTTGATGTATTAGTTATATATATCAAAGATAGGAACTTGATTACAATGGTGATAATGAACACATGATACATAATAATCAAAGTCTTACAAGATTTCATATAGATACGCCTTAAAAACGAGTTACGGACGATCCGAATAATCGGATACAAATTATGGTCAAATCGGACGACGGACGAACCTATGAACATATCGCCAATCCGAGGACTTACTACGACGTTTAGGCGATCTTTCGACACGGACACAAAAATTATGTTACCATTAACAAAATTCGGACATTTTGTAACTTATAAAAACTATTATGTTTTTATTAACTAAAAAGTATACTTAGTGAATTTTATAAAAATGTTTTTATAATAATGAAAGACTTATACTTTCAAATGGGCTTACACTTCTTAATGGACTATTTTATACAAATGGGCTTACACTTCTTAATGGGCTATTTTATACAAATTGGCTTACACTTCTTAATGGGCTATTTTATACAAATGGGCTTACACTTCTTAATGGGCTTATCTTCATAATGGGCTTAACATAAATACATGGGCTAAGCCCAATATCAAAAACTCATGGGCTAAGCCGAATACAAAACATATGGGCCAAGGCCCAACACTATTTAAGCCCAACACTATTTAGATCCAACACTATTTAGGCCCAACACTATTTAGGTCCAACACTATTTAGGCCCAACACTATTGAGGCCCAACACTATTTAGGCCCAACACTATTTAGGCCCAACACTATTAAGGCCTAACACTATTTAAGCCCAATAACATGAATTCTTGGGCTAAGCCCAATGACATATAATTGGTAAAAATTTCAATTATACAATTTACTTATACAACGACACGAAATCATGAAGACAAGACCCGATGATACAACTCACAAGATACAAGCTTACATATATATATATATATATATATATTTGGTGAAATATATATATAACAGTTTAACAATTCATTCATCTAATACACTGTTTAACGAACAATAAAGACATACAAGTCTTACTCATATTTAAGACACAAGACTTGTACTCAAGTTATTTATAAAGACCGAAGTGTCTAACAAATATAAGAACATTTGTAGGTCGCAACACTATTCAGGATGACCGCACGTGAGATCATAGTTACTTTATTCACGGACGCGATACTGTGAGTTCATGTCCCTTATTCATTTAATTGTTTTACAACTTTACAACTATCGGGGAAAATACATGTTCAACGTATGTTAAAGTTAGGGAATGAAACACCTTAGATCATGTGCGAATTAGGGTATACATCTAAGCACCATTAATCCAGTTTGGACCTAGGTACAAGTGGTTAGATCTAATGGGTTTTGGAGAGCCCCACTCTTGGTCGTGGACCCATACAGAAGAGTGCTTTTGTGTCCCAGTCGATAGTAGTCGACATAAAAATCGTCTAGGGTTGGATTGCTTCCTTTTTCGTCACACATATTAATGTCCTTGCAAAACATTAATGATCAACGATTTCATTGACGCTTTACATACTACAACTTACATTTTAAATACATCTTTTACAACTAAACTGCATGAATTCGCCAACTTTTGTTGATGTTTTCCAAACTTAACATGTATTTCAGGGAATTAATGGACTATGTCGGGATTCTCAGTCAAGGTAACAAGTACCAGAACTCCATGCCATCTTTTGGAGGGTTTAACTATTATATTCAGCCTCTTTGCGGAAATATGATGGTTTAAACCTTAGTAGTTTATTTTCATGTTGAAGTATGAAACAATAACACTTTACTTTTATGTTAATGGTTTGTAACCGACACACTAAACTTATGTTGTAATCTTTTGAAACACTTATGTTATGGCAATGGAGTATGTTTTATTCATATAGTTTGTTCATGTACATCGATATTTATGCAATGAAAACCATACAGATCACACCTCGCGCTTCCGCTACGAGCGGGTGTGACAGTTTGGTATCAGAGCATCGATTGTAGTGAACCAGGATTCTTTCTCGAGTCTAAGTCTACAATCACTAGGGATCTCTCACGAAAACCATTTAAACACAAACAAATGTTTTCATTTTCATAAACATTTTTCATGGTCCATTTTCAACAAGAATTCATCTTATACAAATCAAGCAAGGACATTAGTGTCTTAGTCATCTAAATGGTAGACATGCAACTTTAAGTTAATCCACACAACTCAATTAGGATAACTTAAAATGAACATTATGTGAAAAATACATTTTGTGTATATATGTAAAGTAACAAATACTCATACGTGTCGAACAACTTATTTCTCAGGCCACAATGTCTTCATCTGAAGGTAGTAATGTATACGACGACGTAGACCCCATGGAGATTGTATCCGACGATGATGTCGTGCCGAAGGTTCAGGTCATCTTATCTGATAGCGACTCTACGTCTGACAGCGACATAGATGATTTCCAGCCGTTCTCACTTCTAGGGGAGATCATCGATGATGATGTGTTAGCTATCCCCCTTATACTCAACGATATAGTTATTTTGGATCACCCGGAGGGTGAACATGTGGTAGAGATTATACCCTTTGACCTCGCTCCTCTTGATATCATACCTTTTATCGTCGATCTCGACGATGACGACGACATCGTTCCAGTGATTCCGGTGGATCACATGAATGCTGATTTGGGAGACGGAGAAGTTCACGATGTGGTTATCTTAGACATTACATCACCAGTGGTCTCGGTGATCGATATTTCTTCGGATGCAGATACCGACTCAGATGCTTCCTCTTATGCATCCATTACTTCGTCTGCACTGCAGGCCATTGGCCTACAGCACAACGCAGACTTTAGGGATGATGTCATGCCAGCAGATCCTGCCATCCCTACTCCTGTTCAGGTCCCTGCTGCAGATATATCTCCTGAGCACATTCGCCTCATGCGCACTGATCATACCGATGAGGCCGGACCATCTGGACCTGCCCACATACCACCCAGTGATATGGACCTATACTATCAGCAGTTTCGCTCAGTCCCACAGGTCCCTGTCGAGCCTCTTATTGCGCCACACTCTCCACCTCATGTTATACCCATGTCAGATCCATACCATCCATTGCATTACCCAGCGGTTACTACCGAATTACGTGCTCGTGTGCTGACACTCGAGCATCAGATAGACTTTCTTATTCGTTGAGTTCATGAACTCGAGGAGGAGCTTACTCACCTTCAGGGTTTGGTATTTCTGACTCCACCACCACCAGCTCATTCACCACCCCATGCTCCACCACCACCACCAGGGTCACCACCATTACCCCCACTACCACCTCAGATGCCACCAGTTGATATACCACCAGTTGGTTTACCTGCTCGTGTTTTGACACTCGAGCAGCAGATTGATTTCCTTAACCGTTTGGTTCATGATTTGGAGGATAGGGTTTATCATGTTTAAAGGTCATTGTTCCCGATTCCACCACCAGTCTTTCCTCCACCATAGACTGTGTTTGCAGGTATCATACTTTTGAGATGGGTATCTATATCCGTTTTGTGTACATATTGACGCTCCACCAAGTTTTGAAGACAACCGACAAATAGCGGATCACACAGTGGGAAGGAAGATTTTGTTATCTCTTTTGTTGTACTAGACTTGTATGACCGGGTTATGTAAATCGAGTCTATTTTGTTTCCTTTCAAACGATTATGTAACCGGTTGACTAATATATATGAAAAACTTGGTGTTATCTATTCAATGCATTTGAATGGTCTGGTTGGACATATCTTATTATTTATGATTAACTTATTTACTCACATTATATGTTTCTTGGTGATATTGCTATTAATGTTATGAATATTTTTTTCTTTTCTTCTTACTTAGTAAAAATATTTAACAAACCAAATCAACGTCTAATCTTTATCCTATTTCTCCTTTGGAAGAATCATGCCACCGAGGAGAGCTTTACGTTCACGGACTAATCCACCCCCACCCCCACCAATGCCTACGACTGAGGCAGAACTGAATGCACAAATAGAACAGAGAATCGCCCAAGCTATCGCACTGTATGAGGCATCCCGTGCCGAAACCATTGGTGGCACCAGCGGAGCGGGAGGCCAGGGCCAAGGCGGTACTTCAGGTGGAACAAATATCACGGGTAACGTTTAGTTGTTTTGTTACAACTTATCTAATTCCTTTCTTAATCTACTCGTGTGTTTCATGGTTTACTCATTCTTAATCCGTTTATTGTCCATTTCAGGGTGCACATTCAAGCAGTTTCTGGACTGCAAGCCACTTAACTACGATGGCACAGGCGGTGCTGTGGCTTTCGTGCGATGGACTGAGAAAATGGATTCCACTATCAGAATGAGCAGATGTTCCGCTAATCAGCAAGTCACTTTCGTTACTGGCCTGTTTCTTAACGAGGCCCTTACATGGTGGAACTTACAAGTGCAAACTTTGGGTGATAACGCTGCTTATGCGTTGACTTGGGATGAACTGAAGGAACGTATGAGGGATAAGTACTGTTCTCGTGCTGAACTCTAGAAGTTGGAGAACGAGTTTTGGCACCTTACCATGGTTAGAGCTGATATCACAGGTTATACGCAAAGGTTTCACGATCTGTCCCGCGTGATTCCTTATCTTGTATCACCGGAATACAAGCGTATCGAACGCTACATTTGGGGACTTTCTCCCAAGATTCGGAGTCTGGTTACTGCAGCTAAACCCACGACTATTACTCAGGCTGTGACTATAGCCGTGAGTCTCACTGAAGACGGGGTCAGGATGAATATATTCTCAGAGAAAGGTGATGATAATAAGGAAACACATGTCGAGTCTTCCAACAGTGGGAAGAGGAAGTACTCGAATTTCAAGAAGGGAACCCATGGTAATAACAACAACAACAGTAACAACAACCACAACAACAATAACCCCACCACCAACAACAACAACAACAGGCGACAAAATAACTCGCAAAAGGATGCAAGGGCGTTTGTAGCCACAAACGACACTGGTCCTAAGAAGTACGCTGGTACTTTACCCAAGTGTTTGAATTACAATATGTTGCATGTTTTTAATTGCTTTTGGATAGGTAAGGCGAATGAGAGATGGTATTGTGCTCATGTTTGAACGTTTGTCTAAAAGGCGTAGCAGCTCGCCTTGTTTTTAGACTGTTCATGAGGTATACAATGTTTGACCATATTGTTTTCGCGCGAACCCAAGAAATTACATGCAATTTGTAATAAACAGTGATATAAGTAGAAATGATGTTTGTATTGATAAGAGCGCAAGGCTTTGTGATACAAGACATAATAAAGAAATACATTGCCTGTATATTCTTTCCGCTTTTGAAGACTTAGTTCATATGTAACACCTGCGCAACTGTTGTGCGTTCCAGGTGCGGGGGACTAGGGTCCCATCGATCCTTTTTAGGGTGTATGCCCCTTTGCCAAAGACCTCGTTAATGACGTATGGTCCTTCCCATCTTGGCGCTAATTTGCCTGGCTTTTCAGCGTTTGAAGCTTCATTATCGCGTAAGACGAAATCACCGGGGATAAAGGTGCAAACGCGGACGCGCTCATTGTAATATTTTTCGAGTTTAGATTTGTACCTTGCTTCTGTTATGGCGGCGTTCTCGCGCCTTTCTTTAAGAAGATCCAAATCCATTCTTCTTTCTTGCTCGTTGTTCTGTTTTTCCATGGCTATCATGCGCGGTGACGGTAAACCTATTTCGGCTGGAATGACGGCCTCAGACCCATAGACTAGACTGAACGGAGTTTCGCCGGTGCTAGTCTTTGGCATTGTTCGATGTGCCCAGAGGATGCTGGGGAGTTCGTCAACCCACCCTCTGCGCGCTGTCCCTAGTCGCGCTTTTATGCCGTCAACGATCTGTTTGTGGACACTTTCTACCTGTCCGTTTGCTTGAGGGTGCGCAACGGATGCGAAGTTATGCTCGATCTTCATCTCTTTAAACCATTTTTGAAGATCTTCCGCGGCGAAGTTTGTACCATTGTCGGAAATAATGCGCAATGGTAATCCAAACCTGCAAATGATATGTTCCCATATAAATTTCCGGATTACCATTGCTGTTGTTGAGGCCAAAGCTTTAGCCTCCACCCATTTTGTGAAGTAATCCACCGCGACGATGATGAACTTTACTGCGCCTGGCGCGTCAGGAAATGGTCCGACAAGATCGATGCCCCACTGTTGGAATGGCCAGGCGGAAGTGACGGGTATTAGTGGGTTCTTGGGTCGGAGTGTCTTTGGTGCGTGACGCTGACATGCCTCGCATCTTCTTAATAGATCGACTGCGTCCATGTGCATTCCTGGCCAGTAATATCCGGCGCTCATTATTTTTGCCACGACCATGCGTGGTCCCGCGTGTATACCGCATAATCCTTCGTGGATTTCTCTGACAAGGTATTGCGCATCTGTTTTATCGACGCAGCGCAGTAATGGGCCCATGAATGATTTTCGGTAAAGGACGCCATCCGCCATTTCGTAATTTACTGCTTTGTGCTGTATTTTTCGGGCTTCTGCTTTTCCTTCCGGTAGTTTTCCGTGCTGGAGGTACAAGATAATTGGGGACATCCAAGATGGATCTCCCATTTCTATGACGTTTACTTGCTTGAGATGAATGGAAGGGTTGGATAATACCTCTATGCGTACCTCTTTTGCTAAGTGCTTAAAGCTGGTAGCAGCTAACTTGCTTAGCGCGTCAGCATGTTTGTTCTCGCTTCTGTTTATGTGATTAACTTTGAATGTTTGAAATTGGCTGATTAACATTCGTGCTTGTTCAAGGTACAACGCCATAGCTTCTTTTGCATCGTAATTGCCATTGACTTGCTCGGCTACCAGTTTTGAATCAACGTTGGCTTCAAGATTTCTTGCCCCCATTTTTAACGCTAAGCGAAGACCTGCCAAGAAGGCTTCATATTCGGCTTCGTTATTCGTACTTTTGAAATCTAAGCGTATAGCATACGTGAGCTCGTGGTTGTCTGGGCTGATTAATCGGAGACCTGCTCCTGCTCCATCGTCATTAGAAGCACCGTCTGTGTGTAAGGTCCAGACTCTGTCGTCGAAAACAGGTGTTGGGTTCTGGATTGCCTCACATTCTTGTATTTTATCGATAGGAACTTCAGTGGCGAAGTCTGCTAGAACTTGCCCTTTGATTGCAGGTCTTGGTTTGTAAAAAATGTTGTAACCCCCTAGTTCAATTGCCCATTTGGCCAGTCGTCCCGCCACGTCGGGTTTGGATAAGATCTGGCCTAAGTGGTAATTGGTAAGGACTGTGATGACGTGACCCGAGAAATACCTGCGTAGGCGTCGGGATGCGTGTACTAGTGCTAGGACTAGCTTTTCTATCATTGAGTACCCAGTTTCTGGGCCGGTGAGCATTTTGCTAATGTAATAGATCGGAGTTTGGATGTTCTCGCGTTCCACCATCAATACAGCACCGACTGCTACTTCCGCGGCAGATAGATATAAAATTAGTGGCTCTTTTTCTTTTGGTGCTGTCAGTGTTGGCAGCTGAATTAAACATTCTTTCATTTGCTTGAATGCGGTTTCCGCTTCAGAAGTCCACTGAAAGTCAGTTTTCTTTGCGCAGTTTCATAGCGTACTGATGAATGGATAAGACTTCGCTGCGTGATTAGCCAAAAATCTGTTTAAAGCCGCTAGGCGTCCGGCGAGCCTTTGCATTTCTTTAACTGTTGCGGGTGACGGCATTAGCTGAATAGCCTGTACCTTTTCTGGATTTACTTTAAAACCATCTTTTGTGACAATGAATCCCAAAAATTTTCCTTCTTCCATGCCGAAGGAGCATTTAGTTGGGTTGAGTTTTAGACTCACGCTGCGCAAGGAGTCGAATGTGCGCTGAATATTGTCAAGCGTTGTTCCTTCCTCATGGCTCATGATGACGAGGTCATCCATGTATACTTCGACAGTCTTGCCAATATCATCTTTGAAAATTGTGTCCATTAGGCGTTGATAAGTTGCGCCTGCGTTGCGCAA
The DNA here is from genome assembly GCA_030545235.1 of Helianthus tuberosus. Taxonomy (NCBI): domain Eukaryota; kingdom Viridiplantae; phylum Streptophyta; class Magnoliopsida; order Asterales; family Asteraceae; genus Helianthus; species Helianthus tuberosus. The sequence goes on along the minus strand of JARYGA010058765.1, from coordinate 12,780 downwards.
GCCGAACGGCATTTTGGTATAACAGAAAATGCCTTTATCTGTGCGGAACGCCGTTTTGTCTTCGTCTTCTTCTTTCATCTGGACCTGATGATAACCCTTGTAACAGTCGAGAAAACATTTCCATCTGAATGATGCTAGAGAGTCGACTTTTTTGTCTATCTCTGGGAGTGCGTAGCAATCTTTTGGGCATGCTTTATTCAGGTCTTTGAAGTCGACGCACATTCTCCACCCGCCACTATGTTTTTGTACCATCACTGGGTTGGCGACCCATGTATGGTATTTTACTTCGCGCAAGATTCCCGCATTAAGTAATTCTGCTACTTGCTCGTCCATTGCTTTTGCTTTTTCTTCACTGAAGCTGCGCCTCCCCTGAGCAACAGGTTCTACTGATGGTTTGATGTTTAGGCAATGTTGCGCGATGTCGCGTGGAACTCCAGTCATGTCTGCTGGGCACCAGGCAAATATATCTTTGTTGTTAGACAACAATTCTTTCAGTTGTATGCGTGTTACTGGTGAAATGGCTGGTCCTAGCAGAATGGTCTGCTCTGGGTATTCGTTGTTCAGAACCCATTTCTCTGGTTCATTTGGTGCCGAAGGTTTGACTACCTTTGCTGGTGGTTCATCATCCACATACATGACTTCTTTGCTTGAGTAGAGGATTGCAACTCCGGTCTCTGTTGGAAATCCGCAAGCAGCATGTGGAATAGAAGTGATCATGCTGAATTCCCTTTGTGATCTTCTCCCGAGCAGAACATCATGACGTGATGTTGCCGGCATGACCATGAAATTTACTGTAACTGTTCGTGAATGCTCGCCGTCTGATAAGGTCACTGGGAAAGCAATTTGCCTTAATGGGAATACAGCTTCATTACAGAATCCGGTGAGGGGGAAATCGACCGGCTCTAGACGTGCTTTGTCTTCTGAATCAAGCTGTTTAAAGCACTGTTCGTATATGATGTCCATCGAGCTCCCCGGATCTATGAACATATAGTCCGTTCGGTAATGACCGAAAATACCAGTAATAATTACTGGTCGTTCTTCCTGAGGGCCCCCAGGAACAACGGGAAATATGACTTGTTGTTCTCTCCAATGTTGATCATAATTTCGTTTATTTGACCTCCGTGATGGACCTCCCTGAACCATGTGTATCTGTTTTTGATAACTGCTATATTGGTTAGATTGGATGTCCCCCCTACGTGGTGTTGGTGGGTCCAATATTATGGTATCAATTTCTTTCTCAGATCTGATGTCCTGTAAATCAGATCTGGCGATTTGAATAACCATTGTGTTTAATGCAGTTTGGCATCTGCTAAACCAATGTTCTGGAGTTTCTTCTACTAGTAAACTGTTTCCGACATTTGGTCGAGGACCCGGTCGCCGGTGAGACGACGAATTTTCTGCCATGTGTAACAACAGAAAACGGAATGAACTGAATCGAAACGAGATAGAAACTAGAAAAACTGAGAAAACGGTGGGCGCCAATGAAGAAACACTAACTAAATGGTCGGAACCGAGATAGTTAGGGGGTTTGAATCCGCATAAAAGGGTTAGCTCTCTCTCGGCTGATTCAGTTGCAACAGGATTTCTTCTCCGGTGGTTCTGCAAAAAAGAACACCGTTAGTCTCGTCAAGGGGAGAAGAGGGTTCTCTCCTTGACCCGACTCCGGCGTGAGAATAAGTATTTGTAATGGAGAAGATAAGTATTTGAGAAGTGAGAGTGATCTGAGTTATACCTGAACAGTTCTCTTATTTATAACCGGGAGTTTCTTGGGCGGGAAAACCAGTTAATGAAAAGATAACGGAAAATGCTACTTCCGTAATTGGTTACGTTTCCTTCTGTCCAACTCCTTGATCTAACGTCAAGTTGTCTCGATCCGATGTGAATGCACACGGATCGTGGTTTGATCTATGGCTGGGGAGTTGCCATGTGGAAAGTGATTAAGTGGAGATTATTCTCCAATTTACATGCTATAGTTGTGATTTGAAGAAGGCCTGAGGTGATGCCACGTGTCCGAACGGTTATAACCGTCTTAGTGGTGCATGATTGACTCCCTTCTAGAAGACTTCTGCTGTAATCAGGTGTGACACTTTACTGTGTGGACACAGATGAATAAATCCCAAGTTTGGGTAGAGTAATATCCAAGTCTGGATATTTGGGAGGAAGTATTGATCTCAGGACCTTACCCTTTACTAATGGGAGAAAGCGCAAGGATTTATGTTCTCCTTTGGGCGCGTGGTTACAGATTGCTGATTACTTTCTTCCTTTTGAGCCTTCTTTGTAAGACCAGTGCACGGCCGCGCAAGGTCATGAGGGCTAGTTGACCAAGTTGTGGTATGGTCCCAAGTGCTTGTCATAAGGTTTTTGGGACCTTACCCCTTCACGCGCCAAGACCCTAATGTGGTCACTGGTACGTTTCTCCTCAATGATAATTTCGCATCCATATTATTTGATACCGGAGCCGATTTTAGGTTTATTTCTATAGAATTTAAAAATGTTCTGGGCTTGGAACCTAGTAAGGTAGATGTTCCATATTCTATAGAATTGGCTAACGGTAAACTAATAGAGACGGGAGAAGTTGTTAAGGAGTGTACCTTAGAACTTGGCGAACAAAAATTCAATATCGATCTTTTACCCGTCGAATTGGGTAGTTTCGACGTAGTGGTTGGCATGAAAAGTGTTTTTTATATGATGCAAAAGTGTTGTTTAAACATAATTCCATATAAAAATACATAGGAAATATCATATAAATACATAACCGAATATTTCCCTATAACTTATATATGTTAATCTTCGACTATCTTCTTGCGGAACGAGCACTAAACAACCATCCGAACTATAATTTGACATATGTGGCAAACTAGTGAATATTATTTTTGACCAAATAAAGCTAGTTTATGATCAATTTATGTCATGAACTATCTTGTAACTTAAACACCTAAACACTTAACCTTTATATTTCATTTTGAACCCTTAAAAATTACTAACACATTTAACCACCTAAGGCACCCCCCTCACATATTTTGGGCCTAAAATAAGGGGTCCCACAACCCTTAATCCTTTGCTAAATATCTAGATATTATTGGTTAGTTACAAGTGGATGAAGATGGTGATTTATGATAAAACTTACACACTAAGTTACTAGCATTTTTACCACTCATTTTACATCTTTTATTTTACACATAAACTCTCTCATCATTTTCATCTTTTCATCAAGAACACCCACCATAAACCCATTTTATTTTATCACCTCCTTCATGATCAAGATGGATTTCTATGAAACATAAGAAGATCTAAAGCACTTACAAGAAAAATGACACTCTTTCATCCACTCAAGAACCTTCAATCATCAAGATCTTCATCTTCTTAGCTCTTAATCATCACTTAGATCATCCCTAGCCTAGTGCTAGAAGTGAGCTTCTAAACCTCTTATTTTCATACTTATTTATGTTATGATTGTTAATATAACTAGAGATAACAAAATAATCATACATAATAAACATGAAAATACAAAGAAGCAAAAATTAATAATCATGATATATATATGCTTGTTTATGTTGTGATCTAAGTCTTGTTATTTGCATATTTGATCTTGTTATGATGATTATGATATGTATAACTTGTTAGATGATGTTTTAAAAAAATGATCTAACAAGTATACATGAATATGTTAAAGGAATTTTTTTTAAACTTAAAAGATAAGTGGATGATCATAATTTATGGTGTAGTTAATTTATCTAAGGTTTTTATTTAAAAACAAGACTTTTACAAGATTATAAAAAGTAACATACTACATGAGATTTTTATAAAAGTTGTTAAAACTAGAAGTAAACTTGGTTTTTGAACTAATGAACATATGAAAGGATCATACCAAAAATCCTACATGATTTTGAGATCATCTTGATGAGGTTATGTTATAAATCTCATGTGTATTGTTTATGAAAGTTATGAGTAAATTGATGTTGAATTGAAAAGAAAAAGATATGTTGATTAAACATGGTAAAGTCGAAAATACAAAGGTTATATGGCCAAATTTCCTTATAAATTATATGTTAACAAAACCATCAATTTTGGCTAAACCTTTACAAGATTAAAAAGATTTAAAGAATGATTTTTATAAAAACAAAGTTAGTTATAAATATATATTTTGAGAAAATATATATTTGATTAATTTAACAACTTAAGTGCTATGTGCTACTTGATGTATTAGTTATATATATATCAAAGATAGGAACTTGATTACAATGGTGATAATAAACACATGATACATAATAATCAAAGTCTTACAAGATTTCATTTAGATACGCCTTAAAAACGAGTTACGGACGATCCGAATAATCGGATACAAATTATGGTCAAATCGGACGACGGACGAACCTATGAACATATCACCAATCCGAGGACTTACTACGACGTTTAGGCGATCTTTCGACAAGGACACAACAAAATTCGGACATTTTGAAACTTATAAAAACTATTATGTTTTTATTAACTAAAAAGTATACTTAGTGAATTTTATAAAAATGTTTTTATAATAATGAAAGACTTATACTTTCAAATGGGCTTACACTTCTTAATGGGCTATTTTATACAAATGGGCTTACCCTTCTTAATGGGCAATTTTATACAAATGGGCTTACACTTCTTAATGGGCTATTTTATACAAATGGGCTTACACTTCTTAATGGGCTTATCTTCATAATGGGCTTAACATAAATACATGGGCTAAGCCCAATATCAAAACTCATGGGCTAAGCCCAATACCAAACATATGGGCCAAGGCCCAACACTATTTAAGCCCAACGCTATTTAAGCCCAACACTATTTAGGCCCAACACTATTTAGGCCCAACACTATTTAGGCCCAACACTATTTAGGCCCAACACTATTGAGGCCCAACACTATTTAGGCCCAACACTATTAAGGCCCAACACTATTAAGGCCCAACACTATTTAAGCCCAATAACATGAATTCTTGGGCTAAGCCCAAAGACATATAATTGGTAAAAATTTCAATTATACAATTTACTTATACAACGACACGAAATCAAGAAGACAAGACCCGATGATACAACTCACAAGATACAAGATTACATATGTATATATATATATTTGGTGAAATATATATATAACAGTTTAACAATTCATTCATCTAATACACCGTTCAACGAACAATAAATACATACAAGTCTTACACATATTTAAGACACAAGACTTGTACTCAAGTTATTTACAAAGACCGAAGTGTCTAACAAATATAAGAACATTTGTAGGTCGCAACACTATTCAGGACGACCGCACGTGAGATCATAGTTACTTCTATTCACGGACGCGATACTGTGAGTTCATGTCCCCTATTCATTTAATTGTTTTACACCTTTACAACTATCGGGGAAAATACATGTTCAACGTATGTTAAAGTTAGGGAATGAAACACCTTAGATCATGTGAGAATTAGGGTTATACATCTAAGCACCATTAATCCAGTTTGGACCTAGGTACAAGTGGTTAGATCTAATGGGTTTTGGCGAGCCCCACTCTTGGTCGTGGACCCATACAGAAGAGTGCTTTTGTGTCCCAGTCGATAGTAGTCGACATAAAAATCGTCTAGGGTTGGATTGCTTCCTTTTTGGTCACACATATTAATGTCCTTGCAAAACATTAATGATCAACGATTTCATTGATGCTTTACATACTACAACTTACATTTTAAATACATCTTTTACAACTAAACTGCATGAATTCGCCAACTTTTGTTGATGTTTTCCAAACTTAACATGTATTTCAGGGAATTAATGGACTATGTCGGGATTCTCAGTCAAGATAACAAGTACTAGAACTCCATGCCATCTTTTGGAGGGTTTAACTATTATATTCCGCCTCTTTGCGGAAATATGATGGTTTAAACCTTAGTAGTTTATTTTCATGTTGAAGTATGAAACAATAACACTTTACTTTTATGTTAATGGTTTGTAACCGACACACTAAACTTATGTTGTAATCTTTTGAAACACTTATGTTATGGCAATGGAGTATGTTTTATTCATATAGTTTGTTCATGTACATCGATATTTATGCAATGAAAACCATACAGATCACACCTCGCGCTTCCGCTACGAGCGGGTGTGACATGTTGACTTTTCAAAGAGTAGTCGAAGAGTAGTCAGTTAAGTCGGGACTAGTCGGCCTAGTCGGTCAACCTCGTTTGTTGACTTTTAAATTATGCTTATTTTGACATGGATTATGCTTATTTTGACTTGAATTATGTTTATTTTGACATATATATAATATCCAATAATTAAATTTCTTTATAAATACCATGTCCGAGTACTCCCCGGGTACTCCTCGAGTACTCCGAGTATACCCAACTCCACCGTTGGCCGACTAGGGTCGGCCTAGTGACTTTTGCAACACTGATCTTAGTTAAACATTATTATATCTCAGAAAAAGTAACCTAAGCTTTTGAAACCATTTGTCTAAATTATGATTCCATTGCAGTTTTTCCAGAGACAAAAAAGGTTCATGTGTGGGGATATTTGATGTGTTGCAAAAGACGCCATTTCCCTAGTTTTTTGTATATTATTTAATTAATAGCTTTTGAGCCATTTTTAGTAGTTATAGGCTTGTATTTAATTATTTTGTGTTTTGGTTGGTCTCGATGCTAAAATGGAGCTTAAAGGAGCTGAAACGGTGAATAAACGAGCAACCAGGAGCCAAGATATAAGTTAAGGGGTTAAATCTGCATTTTTGAAAGCTGAAGGGGCTTAACGTATCGCGAATAGTGAACACAAAACACTAGCGAATCACCTGGCACGAAAAGTATTGTGAAATTCCGAAATTGCCATTAATGAAACTACCTAATAACAACAACCTGGCACCGTCCTTTTTTATTGACTTTGGTCAACTGGCACATCATTACCTGTGTTCTGCATATCTTTTGCGTATTGTAAGCCCATGTTGTTGGGCCCATAGTGTACCGCTTGATGTAATAAAGTCGGCCCAAGGAGTTTTAGTTTAATTATAACTAGTGTTTAACCCGCCGCTTCGCGACAGTGTCGTAATGAACCAAAACGATACTGTGTCAGCACAAATGAAAATCTAACCAAAATTCCAACTCTAGATTGGCTCAATTAAGACCTTATATGGTGATATTTGAATAAAACATGAGTAAAACGTTACAAAACAAAATTAACACACAACAGAACACTATTACCTATGTGTATATATGTTCATTGAACTGAACAAAGACAAATGGTAAAGGTCAAGAAAAGCATACCTATCACCGAGGTGGATTTTTTCATATGAACTACAATGGAATCACCTAGTGCACCATCACCACGGCAAGTAATTTTCTAGGAAATCCACACTTGTGGAACCACAAATTTCACATAAACGTTATATATTTGATTGATTTTATACAGAATCAACACTTACCAAAGCAACTCACAAGCACATATTCAGAAAATCGGTACACATATTTAACACCTTAATGAAAAAAATAATGCACAAAAAACCTGACCGAACCTGCCGTTGCCATCGGTTCTCATTCACGATCCTTTCGTTTTCTTTACTCTTAACGACCTGTAAGTGGCTTGCCTGTTTTAGAGAAAGAGAATAGTGTCATTAACCATTAGGTTTGCTTGTATACTTGTCACACCCCGAAATTATCAGAGCTAGCGTGACTGGACCGGTATCTTCATTGCACAGCGGAAGCAAATATAATCTAAGACTTCTAGAAATTGAACGCCACTAAGTACTCGTATCTCTAATGGTTCTCCTATTCCAACCGTGCCTTGTCTTAGAAATGCAACCTGAGAAAGAAACATGCGAAAAATCAACATAAAGTTGAGCGAGTTCATAGTTTGTTTGTAAGAGATTTGAAATAAACTTTTTGATAACCGGTTTGTGAAATATTATTGAAAAGCGAATTTAAAAATCATTTTCTTGTCAAGTTATATGGAAACTTTGTATTAGTAACACGTTATGTTCGTAGAACAATGTATTTGTAAACTCTTGTATTTGTAAAGTTTGTATAACCGTCAATGCCCACCCTGACTTTGACTTCATGCCCGCATAATCCTATGCTTTGAATTTGTATAAAACATGGTATGTAATTTGTATGAAACAAGTATTTCTGTAAATATAAGGAAATCGAGATCGCTAATGGTTTGCAAGGCCATTAACATGTGACACGACATAGGAAGCATCCAAACCATAGGCATTTTTAACTGTCGAATCCACGACTGTCGATTCACGACTAGAGACACAAAAGCACTGCTTGGTACTAGTATCACCAAGAGTGTGGCTGCCTGAAATCCATTAGATCTAACCTTTTGTTCCGCGGTCTTGGTATGTAAACGATTAATGGTGCTTATGACACCCTATTCGTGACATGATCTAAAGTATCATTCCTTAGTTTTTGTATCCAACATACCATAACACATGTTGTGACAACCCTCATAACTACAGGTATCCGTACGATTAATTAATATTAATTTGTGCTTGATGACTGTGCTTAATTACAACTGATAATATAAAAGTGTCACAAAATATTAATTTGTACGATTAATTAACATGGCAAAATGGTCCTGTATGCTTTCCTAAGTGTCAGGAATTAAAAGTGTCACAAAAAGTTACATAAAAGACACTATACGGTATAACTTAGCACTTTAACGAATCGGTATCTAACCGAACAACCGGACATTACCCGGAACACTAGAATATTGCTAAAGGCATTGTTTTTATTTTTCTGAGCTAGTATTGGTTCCCGAACACTTAAACATTCTATACAAAGCATCCTACACACTAAACACTAGACTTACACTTAACACCTCCACTAATTAACATCATGTGCCATCAAATTACAAATTACCCCCCCCCCCCCTTATACAATTTACGGCTCACTTTAGTGGCCCCACCCAAAGATCACTTAAATCTTCTATAATCTTCCTAAATCCTTTCATGATCTTATTGGGATTTGTTAGATCATGTCTTGTACTTCCTAGACATGTTAACTCTTGGACCAAAGTCCTAAAGTGGTTATAAGAAAGCTAGTTGGATCATAATCTTCAACACCTCACAACTCTTCTCTCCCTCTCCATAAAGCTCGGCCGAAAACCCCCCATACATGTAACAACCCTCGGTAAAACCAACACTCTCATAATATGTCTGACACCCTATTATATTTTAGAATGTCCCAATATGTCTTTAATTACACCCCGTATGTGAAAACCGAGCCCAAATTATGTTATAGTTTATAAAATAAATCAAAAATATGAAATATAGGGCTGAGGCGGGCCGCATAGACCCACCGCACACATTTACGCGGGCCGTATGGGAGTGTTGACGGACTCCGCTGAATCCTTTAGTTTAAGCGGGCCGCTTAAGACCTCGTCTAAGTTGACGCGGGCCGCGCAGACTCATAACACGCAATCGCACCAGAGGCCGACACGTGTCGTAATCGTGTCACGGCTAGTGATGACCCAGCTAAGCAACTGCGTTGACCAAGGTTGACGCGGGCCGCGTAACCTTGGCCTGTATCTAACGCGGGCCGCGTGGAAACCCAATTTCACAACTATAAATAGCAGGCATCAGTTTTCAGTTTCCGTCGCTTATTCTCAAATCTCATTCACTAATTCTGAAATTATAGACATAATATTTTGGGTATTATACCCCTAATTAGCGAGGTTCTGCTCCATTGTAAGTATTATAACCCCAGTTTCGTAACAGTTACGCTGCCCGATTGCTTTAGGGTTCCGTAACAACTGTCGTGGTTTTGCCCGACGTAGTTGTTGGAATGCCGTCTCGGGGAGAGTATCATTAATAATTTCAAAGGGTTATGGTACTAATCAATGTACATTTGTATAAATTATAGATTATAGCCAGGAAACCCTTACGAAAAGCCTAAGACAGCAATGTGAGTTTATCCTCTTTTTGTTAATGTTTTTGGTAATGTTTTACCAAACCTTAAATGTTTTACTATGAAATTTAGCAGTAATTGAGTCTTTGTAGTTATTCAATTACTGCCGGTATGTTGGGGTTTTGTATACAAAATTTTGTACTACTTGCGAGTAGTAAGTCGGGATGACAATGCGTTACCATTGGACAATGAGTTAGCCAATGGGTAATATGACCCATAAGTCAGGATTGATAGTACCAAATGGAGTAATTGTGTAGACATAAACAAAGTGATCACTCTCAATACTGTTCACTGTGACTTTGAACTTGATTAAATTGGGATTCACTCACCAGTATTTCCCGCTGACAAATATTTTTAAAACATGTTTCAGGTAACCCAATGTGATAGCCAATTAGTAAAAAGCCAGCTGGAGAGCACTGAAGGCTTGGGAAAATGTGGCTATAAAAGTTACCTAATAAACGATGTTTTAAATAAAATAGGGTTTGTCCCTAATAATGTATTGTAATAAGAAACTTGGGTTTTACCCATGTGATTATTAATATGAAATGAGGTGGTTTTACTCTGATAAACATTTCCTAACTACGGTCCTGATGTAAATTCCGCTGCAAGACTAAATAAAACTGATACCACCAAACTCTGTGATCACGTCCGCCCGTTCCCGGGGATCAGGGATCGGGGGTTGTGACAGAAGGTGGTATCAGAGCCTAGCCACTGGTCTGAGCCAAAGAAGTGTTCTGCTGACACTTAAATTCTGAAATTTATGTTAGGAAATTATGTAAAATGCATAACTGTAATTAGGTGTTATGTGTTATTTGACTATCTGTTAGTTTTCAGTATGAGTGATCAAGGACCATCTGATGTGAATCGTCAGTTATCTGATTCACCTAGGAGTGAAGGTACATCATCCCAGCCTGCCCTTTCGGGGTATACTGCTGATCAGGAAGATGGAATATTTGCCTTTAGAGCTCAATCTGAAGAACCATTCCCTACTAAGAAACGAGGATGGTTCAGTAAAGAAGCTTTTGCTCGTAGGAAGAGAATGCGAAAATTGCAACAGCAAAGGGCCTTAGCAGCTATTAAGAGAGAGACAGATGCCCATACTCAAGATATGTTAAATAGAAGCCTAGCTAATTTTCATATCTTAGCTACGACTGCTGCTGACCCAGGTCTGGAACAACTAGTAGCCCCACAACCACAAAACCCAGAACACCCCATGGAGATAGAAAATCAGGAAAACCAGGTGGAGATGCATGATTTTAACCCAGAAGAAATCCCTAGGGTACCTGCACCAAACCCACTAGACCCGAATTACGATCCCTGGTGGGACGATAATAGGGACTTTGTGCAACGTTACCCTGTCCAGGATTATCCACCCATACAGAACATAGAAGTTTACCCAGGTATGGACCCTTTAGATCCCTATTACCAAGATAACTACATTAGGGGAATTTTAGAGGATCCTTACCAATTTCAGGAATTGTCACCCCCATATCAGGAAACCGTACCCCAGATTCCAAACCCAGTCCGAGAACCTGCACCCCCAATGAGTGCAGAAAACGTTCAAGAACTTAGGACTTTCGGGGAGGAAATCTTAGAAAGCAGTGAGAGGATGCGTCAGGTGGGAGAGCGTCTCGTATGGAAATACGATGAGCGCAATATGGATTTTTTGATAAATCCATATCCGTGAATGTTTGAATGGAGGAAGTAGTAGTAATAATAATATAATAAAAAAATAAAATAAAATAAAATAAAATATGTGTGTATGGATGCATATTATTATTTTATTTCTGTTGGTATTGTAATCTTTATTTCTGTACTAGTGTGTAATAGACGCATAAGTATATGAAAAGAGTATAGTAGTAATGATCTACGCTTTTGGCCAAACTGCGTGTCATGTGATTAATTATATTAAAATATTATTTGTGATATTAATATAGGATAAATGTTTAAAATTCAGATGGCCGACCAAGAAAATCAAGTCAATTTGGATAATAACCCGGAAATCCAGAATGATAATATTCAAAATGACGATAATCTGAATAATGAGAACCCAAACAACAATAACAATGGAAACCAAGTGAATAATAGTGCTATCCAACACATAGTAGCACAGGGAATTATAGATGCTATGCCATTTATACTACAAATTGTTAAGGATGCTGATAATAAAAGTAAGCATAGCAGTAAGCGACCAAGTGAACCAGAAAACAGTGTGAACAATGGACCGGTACTTCAAATGCCTATTCCTAAAAGAAGAAGAACCATGCCTTATGGTTGTTCTTATAAAGAATTCTGGTCTTGTAAACCAATGGAATTCTCAGGCAATGAAGGGGCCATTGCAACTTTGCGCTGGATAGAGAAGACTGAGGCAGTCTTAAGAATAAGTAAGTGTGCTGAAGAAGATAGGATATTGTTTGCTTCTAATCTGTTTAAGAACGCAGCATTAGAATGGTGGAACACTATCCTCCAGACAAGAGGAAGTGATCAAACCTACAATATGGAATGGGAAGAATTTAAGGACAAGGTAGAAAGGAAATTCTGCCCACCCAATGAAAAGGAACAGATAGCAAACAAATTCCTAAATCTTAGAATGACTGGTGTAGATAGCAAAGGGTATACTAAGATATTCTTTGAATATGCTAGGATAGTACCAACCCTTGCATCACCAGAACCAGTGTTAATCTCTCGTTATATTTGGGGATTAATTGGAGAGATTAGACACATAGTCAAGGCAGCTAGACCTCAAACCATAGAAGAAGCTGTAGAATTAACAAATACCTTGACTGATGAGTTAGTCCGTACTAGAGAAGAGGATCAGAGGAGGAACTTAACTCAAAGGCTTACACAAGAATTTCGTTCCGGAA
>JARYGA010058764.1:0-86265 GCA_030545235.1 Helianthus tuberosus | reverse complement strand
CCAGGATCCTCATCATGATGCTTTGGTAATAACATTATATGTGGCTAACCATTTTGTACGCAGGATATTGGTTGATAATGGCAGCTCCGTCAACATAATCCAACTAGAGACTCTGAAGAGAATGAATGTATCTCCGATGGATATCACTTCGAAGTCCACCGTGCTTGTTGGGTTCAGTGGAGAGGCTAGGAACACAGTAGGAGAGATAAAGTTACCAGTATATGTTGAAGGAGTCAACTCGATACAACGTTTCTGTGTGATGGATTCTCTATCCTGCTATAACATCATATTGGGAAGACCATGGATTCACGATATGAAGGCTGTGCCATCAACATATCACCAATGCATCAAGATTCCTACCCCTTGGGGAGTCGTCAAAGTTGATAGTGACCAGCAGGAGGCAAAAGAATGCTACTCATCCTCAATGAAATCCTCAACCAAGCCTAGTACAGCATAGCAATTAAAGATGCGGGCCCAGGATATCGTGGAGGATTCGGAGCAGGATGTGAAGAAAATTATCCTGGATCAGGATAATGCTGATATCTCGGTGCTCGTAGGAACCAATATCCCTCAGGATATTGAAGAGCAGTTAACTAACTTTTTGAAATGCAGGATGTCAACATTTGCATGGAAGCATGAGGATATGACAGGTATATCCAAAGACATTATCACTCACAAGCTTGGAATTGACAGATCGTTCAAGCCTGTTCAGCAAAAAAGAAGGAAATTTGCTCCTGAGCGGAATACGATTATCCAAGAGGAAGTTGAAAGATTGTTGAAGTCCAGGATGATCAGAGAAGTCAAGTTTCCAAGATGGTTAGCAAACGTAGTTGTGGTACAGAAGAAAAATGGGAAATGGAGAGTCAGTGTAGACTACACAGACTTGAACAAGGCTTGTCCTAAAGACCCGTTTCCTCTTCCTCACATTGATGCAATGGTGGATGCTACTGCCGGGTATGAAATGTTGACCTTCATGGATGCATCCTCAGGATTTCAGCAGATTCAAATGGAGCCTTCTGACCAGGAGGATACTGCCTTCATGACACCAACAGGTATTTATTGTTATACGGCTATGCCTTTTGGTTTGAAAAATGCAGGTGCAACATACCAGAGATTGGTAAACATGATGTTCAAAGACAAGCTGGGGGACACCATGGAGGTATACATTGACGACATGGTGGTAAAATCAAGGAAGGCTCAGGATCATCTCCAGGATATTAAAGGGGCATTTGATATCCTGGATCAATATAACATGAAGCTAAATCCTGCTAAGTGTCATTTCGGAGTGGGAGCAGGAAAATTTCTAGGATATATGGTGACCAAGAGAGGAATAGAGGCGAGCCCGGAGTAGATTAAAGCCATTTTGGATATTAAATCACCCTCAAATATGAAGGATGTTCAACGATTAACAGGGCGAGTGGCAGCATTAAACAGATTTATTTTAAGATCCTCAGAGAAATGCAAAGAGTTTTATGATATCCTGAAGAAGAATAAGAAGTTCGAATGGGGTGAGAAGCATGAAGCAGCCCTGCAGGATTTGAAGCAATATCTCTCAACTGCACCTCTATTGATGAAACCTGAGAATGGTGAACCACTATCCCTATACCTCGCAGTATCAGGGAATGCTGTAAGTGCCGTCCTTATAAGGATCATGAAGGTCAGCAATATCCTGTTTATTATGTTAGTAAAAGTTTGTTAAATGCTGAAACTAGGTATTCTCATTTAGAAAAATTGATACTAGCATTAGTAATGGCATCAACGAAGCTTAGACATTACTTTGAGACACATAGGATTCATGTTAAAACAAATTATCCTGTAAAAAATGTGCTTAGGAAACCAGAGATGTTAGGTAGGATGGCCAAGTGGTCAGTAAAGTTGAGTGCTTATGATTTAGTATATGAACCTAGAAATGCCATAAAGTCTCAGGCTTTAGCTGACTTTGTGGCTGATTTCAGTAGTGACATTCAGGATGAGGTAGACCTAGAAGTCCAACAGTTAGGAGAATCCTCAGGATCCTGGACGTTATATACTGATGGTGCATCTAATGTACGAGGAGTAGGATTGGGAATACTACTAAAATCGCCACAGGGGGACATATTACCCCAGGCTATTAGGTGTGAATTCCTTGCTACTAATAATGAAGCAGAGTATGAGGCTTTAATTGCAGGATTAGAGTTGGCTAAGAATATGAGTATCAAGAATTTGCAAGTATATGTTGACTCCTTGTTAATTACTAACCATTTTAATGGATCCTATGCAGTTAAGGGTGAGAAATTACTCGAATACCTCGATATTCTCAAAAAATTAGCTGGATATTTCGATGTTTTTACACTTGAACAGGTACCAAGGGAGGATAATGCTGAAGCAGATGCCTTATCAAATCTGGGATCATCGATCAGGATACCAGAAGGGACCCAAATACCAATATTACATATCTTGTATCCTGCTACGAATCCTCAGGATAAAGAAGTAGCGGGTATTCAGGATCCTGGAGCAGAGTATCCTGAAAATGATCCTAAATCCTGGACGGCTCCAATCATGAGATGTCTCAAGGAAGGACACATCCCCGGAGATGAAAATCCTAAGGCATTTAGGATGAAGGTATCACAATTCACTATTATAAATAATGTTTTATACAAGAAATCTCTTGCAGGACCATATTTGAGGTGCTTGGAGGATCCTGAAGCCAAAGAAGTACTTCAGGATATACATGAAGGGGATTGTGGTAACCACACTGGGGGCAGATCATTGTTCTCGAAAGTCTTAAGGACAGGATATTATTGGCCAACGATGAGGAAAGATGCTGCAGAATATGCTCGAAGGTGTGATGCATGTCAAAGGCATAGTAACATACTACATCAACCAGCTGAACCATTATATCCTGTAGCTTCCCCTTGGCCATTCATGAAATGGGGGATGGATATAGTAGGGAAGTTACCAAAAGCTCCGGGAGGAAAAGTCTTTATGCTAGCAATGACGGATTATTTCTCTAAGTGGGTTGAAGCTGAAGCATTTGTTCAAGTTAGAGACCAAGAAGTGGTATCCTTCATAAAGAGGAATATCCTGACCAGGTTTGGGGTACCAGCTGAAATCATTTGTGATAATGGGTCCCAGTTTATAAGCAAGCGGACTACTGACTTTTGCAAGAGTTGGGGAATCAAAATGATCACGTCTACTCCGGTACATCCTCAAGCGAATGGACAAGCTGAATCCTCGAACAAGATAATTGTCAATAACTTAAAGAAGAGACTTGGAGCCAAAAAAGGAAGATGGGCAGAAGAATTACCCTTTGTTTTGTGGGCTGATAGGAAAACGGTAAAGAATGCAACCGGGCAAACCCCATTTTCCTTGGTATTTGGAGCAGAAGCAGTGATTCCAACGGAAATGGTGATACCTACTGCAAGATCTATCCTGCAGGATCCTGAACAGAATCCTGAAGCCTTATGTCGAGATTTGGATACTATAGATGAAAAAAGAGATGCAGCAAGGCTAAGGATGGCAGCATATCAACAAAGAATATTCAGAGCATATAACAAGAATATAAGGACTAGGAGATTTCCAGTTGGCGATTGGGTACTAAGGAAGGCTTTTCAAAATACCACTAATCCTGCCGATGGCAAGCTAGCTCCAAAATGGGAAGGACCATATGAAGTTGAGTCAGAAGCAGGGAAAGGAGCATATCGACTCAAGAATATGGAAGGGGATATGCTACCGAGATCCTGGAATGCAATCCACTTAAAGCTTTATTTCAAGGAAGAATAGAACTTAATTTCTATCTCAAAAGGGTATGTATTCTATCTCTTTTAAATATATTTGTTTATTATCTTGAACCCAGTACTGACTTAAGCATCGGAGGGGTGTTAGCCAAGCTAACACCCACCTTAGTTTACAGTTGTTTTGCAGCATATGTTTTAGGATATAGCTCCAGGATATGCACTCAGGATAACTCGAAAGATTAGAGGATTGGCCCCATCTCTCACGTTTAAGGGATCCTGGTCTCTTCAAAGGTTTAAAGGTATTCACCTTTCTTTCGAATTGGGTTTAAACACCTCGCCTGGAGCGCAAGTTATCTAGGTATAGTTCAAGGTAGCGGGACCAGTTCATGTAAAAGTGGCTGACAATTTCGTTACTGTTGGCTATATCCTGGATCCTGAAGGTATATGAGGATTGATCACCCTCTCTCACGAAAGGGTATTTTCATACTCTCTAAGGTTTAAAGGTTTTCACCTTTCTAAGATTTGGAGTTTATACACTCTCGCCTGTAGCGCATGAAATTAAGGGTTTATCCCCAGTATGCTGAGGATTCATTCCAGGATATCAAGGGTTTTGCCTCGGGGTGTTCGGAATTTATTCAAGCCAAAGTGTGAATACATTTGCATTTCTGTGTCGTACACAGGGGACATACATTATACTATTCAAAGGATGGATCCAAGTTTGTAAGTATGCACTGGGGACATTCCTAAGGTGGAAGATTGGAATTGACTCTCTAAGAGTCTTTGATATGATCTTTCCTTTTGACTTAAGTTTTCTAAGTTATATGACAATATCCCGACCAGGATACCTTTTAGGATACTTGTCAGGATATTTTCAGAATGTGTTCCCATAATATTCCCAAGAATGTTCAAACAAAACAGTTTTCATAAGTAGAAATTTGTACACTAATAACAACAATAGTAAGGTCAAAAGAGAAGTTATATTATTAACATAGCAAAAGTTTGTGCTTTTGGTTTCATCTCAAACCGAGATCCATCCACCAAAAGCACAATTAGTCTTTAAACATATTTACCCAACAGTTGAAGGTTTCATCTCAAACCGAGACCCATCCACCTCCAACTGTTGTATTGTTCAAAAAGCATGCAGGAAATGTAAATTGTTCAGGTGCAGAAAAGTAAAGTGCGGAAAAAGTAAATTGTTTTGGGGATTACAGACCAACATTCAAATTTAAAAAGGTGGGCTCCAGCCTTGGCACATATATCCATCATTGCCCACCTGAATGCCCTCACACAGCGGCATCGTCTCCAACCTTCTCTGCCTTTCCAACTTCAGCATCCTGAGCAGCATCCTCACCAGCATCTGTCCCAACATCCTTCTTATCTCCAGCCTTGTCTAACACCTCTGCTGACTTAGAGGATTCTCCGGCTTCAGCAGGAAGTGGCACGGCTTTGCCTCCAAGCTCCTTCAGCTTGGCCACCCAGGATTCAACCGGCCAAGATGGGCATACAAGGCATGTCTCCTTGGCCTCATAGGCCATCTTGATGCGAGCTTGTAGCAGGGAGATGATAGCAGAGGCTTTGATCCCTTCCCGGAAAGAAACCATGGCCTGTTCGTGATCCATTTGGACGGTGGCAAGTTTGAGCTCAGCATCTTGGGTGACCTTCTTCAGCATGCCCTCGGAGTGCCGGGTCTTTGCTTCAGCAATGGCACCTTGGTCAGCAACGGTGCTTTCAAGCTGTTTGATCCTGGCTTCATGAAGTACAGCAGTACCACATGCATCGTTGTACAGGTGGAGCAAATGCTGGAGGCCCTGCACATCAAGTTCAGGTATGAGTTAGAATATATTAACCAGGATATCCTATCAGGATATATATGCAGGATATGTATCAGGATATTACCTTGTTGAGGAAGGATGTCATTGGCTCTAAGGAGTCAGAAAAGCTGAGTTCATCGTAGGAGAACCCTTCTGGACCTGGAGCACTGATTTCAGGTGCTTTCCTCTTTTTTGCTGTGGAAGCACGAGTCCTCGGATTGGCCTTAGGAGCCGGGAGCGGTTTGGAGCTGGTGGCAGCAGAGGTCTCTTTCTTGACCGTGACTGGAGTAGGGTAGCTGTCAGTCTTCAAGGTCTAGGTAGACAGGAACCTTGCTGGAGTCTGCATACAGGGAGTAAAATTTCTCCTAAGTATATCAAATAAAAACATGTATATACAGGATATTTTGCAGGATCCTTACCAGACATGTTTGCACTAGAAAGGGGACTTAGAGATGGTGGAGATGGGTTAAAACTTCTTTCAGCCTTTAGAAGGAGTCTGATGGCGTCAATCCTTTTCTTTGAATCAGCAAGGGGAGGTGCAATCTTCCTAAAATCAGCTGCGTGCACAACAGAAAAAAGAAAGTTGGCCAGTTCAGGATAAGAGGCAGGATCATCCTTAAACCCTAAATCCTACCATTTTTCAACCATTTCACCGGATATTCCGTTCCACCAGGGATTGAGTCTCTTTTTACAAAGAAGAACTTAGATTGCCAATTATCCTCGTTCCTGGTGGCACGAAGTATCAGCGGGTCGCCGGAGGTGGAATAAAACAAAAATCTACATGATCCATGGCATCTAAGCCGGTAAGCTAGGGGGAGGTCATGAACAGAAAGATCAGGGATGTGGTTTTTCTTGATCTGATCAAGAACGGACAGAACACGCCAAAGCATTGGCATTGTTTGACTGAAAGAGATTTTTGTAACTTGAAGAATTCGGTGATGAAGTCTGGAAAGGGGAACTGTAACCCTAAGGTAAAGGGAAAGGCACTAAAGCACAACCACTCATTGGAAACCATATCCGACCGGATTTCCCGGTCGAACGTCCGGAATACCGTTCCTTTCGGAAAGATACCGGAGGATTTCAAAGCCGACAAGTGGGCACTATCAAAAGAACATATTTCTTTCTCCGGTTCTTGGAGAAGATTCTGCTGGATGAATGTGGGAGCCGAATCACCAGAACTGGATCTTGTGTGTCTCGACATTTGATCGCCTGAATTTTTGACCGGAAAAGGAGGATGAAGATGAAGATTAGAGAGAGAATGTTTACCTTTTTCCTTATCGATAGTGATTAAAAAAGAGATGAGGATGAGAATATATAGGGTGCAATGAGTAAATATAGGCTGAGTAAGTTGCAAACGGTCACATCATTGGTCTTATCTCTTAATTACCTTGATCTCTGTGAAAAATGTAACCGTTAGTGGCAGGATACTAAACGGTAACATTTTTGGGGACAATTGTTATGGGTGAAATTCTGAGCCCATATCCTGAGAAATATCTTGGGTTATATCTTGGTTATATGATATTTGTTCACACCCGGGATGTTGATTCAGGATATTGGTAACATCCTGAATGGTATCCTCAGGATCACTAACGGATTATGTGCAGGTACGTGGGTTAGAAGCTAGCAACGTTCACAAGGACTCATTCCGCGGAAGACTCGGTCCAAGTCGTTCAAATAAGGACGTTGAAGCCGCATTACTCGGTCTACAACGTTTACAATGGAATATTCGGAGCATCCCATATTTATAGGAATTTTCGTTTGTAATTCGTTACTATAAATAGGTGGGTATATTAGATCGAATAGGATATCACATGAACACTCACTACACTCTTACACTTGTTCTCTAGCAATTTTCACTTTCGCACAAAAGCATTGTAACACTTAGCGATCTGGTCAATATCCTGCACTGTATCCTGAAGTTCAAAGCAATAAGAAGAACAAGGCAGCTGCGATTGTCAGCTCCCGAGGTTTTATGCCGGCGATCTAGATTGATCAAGGGCTTTCCTCGTATATCTCGTGTCACCCCCTTTACTTTTTGCTCATTGTTTGATCGTAGATACAGCTCAATATCCTGAGCCGTATCCTGAATACTGTTTTTCCAAACAACTTAACCAGCATATTTTCAACACACTTTTTAGCACACTACCTCACTTAACTAATTTGATCACTAAATTGCTTCGGTAATTTTTGACCAAAACAGCTGCTAAGTCTTCCCCCTTACTCTATTACTTCATTTGCTAATCTAGTTAATCTGTTTAATAATCAATTCTCATGTAGTAGAAAATTTGAACGATTAACTAGTGATCTATATTGTTTTGGTCAAAAATCAGACAAGGATAATGCAACCAAATCTGATTTTGTGAGATATGATGCTTAGTTAATTGTATGAACGACAAGTATATGAAATCAACGATGAACACCGAGATTTATACGAGGAAAAAGCCCTTGATCAATGAATGATCTCCGGCATAAAAAACCTCGGGTGATGGAAACTACCGATCACCAAATATATTGCTGAAACAATAGTGATCCTTGTACAACTTCGGAAGAAAACAAGCTCAATACATTGAATTGCTAGTGTAAGTGTGTGTTTTTGCTAAGTGTTTGCAGAGAATTCGAGTGTTGTGTGTTGTTTGTGTGGTGTGTTCGACCTATGCCTCAAATGAGCTTGTTTCCCCTTAAAAAGATAAGAAATATCAATTAACAAACTTTCCTAAAAAGGTGGAAATGGCCCATGTTCTCCAAAAACGGTTATATTTCATCAAGCATGTGCCATATGAACGAATATTCCCTGAAATTCCAGCTAAGAATGAGTCCACTACATCCATTACCTGCATTTAAACATTAAAAACGTGACAATTGTTAGAAAACATAAGTTCTGTTAAGGATCCTGGATCCTCAGACTCGTGATCCTCAGACTCTGGATCCTCAGACTATGGATCCTCAGACTCCCTGCATCATCCATTAAGGATCCGTGATCCATGCCCAGTCTCAGGATAGATGATCCTTAGCATAAAATCCATGCCCTAACAATTGCCCCCAATATGGCAGTTGTGATAAGGATTAACAGCTGTCATATTTTCGTTAGAAGCGGACTAGCCGTTGCTGCCGGTAACTAGTCGTTACACTGCCTGTCGTCTCTGATAAGACCTGCTATAATCATTATTGCAAAATATAGAGTTAGAGATAACTCCTCAAATGCCTTTACCGACAAGAAGATCCTTCTGTTTGTGGAGAATGAATCCTTCTACATAGTTCGCTATTAACCTTCCTGCACTTTAATATCTGCATAGACACTTTAACTGTTAGATAGCCATGTCCGGCCTGGGTGGATGGTCCACGGTTTTGCTGGTGAAATCCAGGCCAGATGACTTTGATACATAATGAATGGGTAATAACATTAAACATTTTTAGCTACAACTGTTGTTGTTTCTTTCCTCTTTATTTTTCATGTACGCTTTCTTTTTTCAAAGATACCATCGCCAAACAACTGGAAAGTCATTGGAAATCTGATGATAATATTAAACTTTTAACAGAAAACTTGAAGTGTTCATACAAATGTGGATCAATGATCCTTAACCAAAAAGGATAAGAGACAACTTGTAGCTTAGAAAAAGTTAGAATATAACATACCAGAGAATCCAAGTTTGGATTCTATATCCTTGTAAATTAATACAAACTGTGAAAAGTAAAGTTTCGAGGATCCAGGATCCTTATTGTCAGAACTTGTATAACTCTAGAGCTCCAAGATCCTGTAAGAAAAACATACTTGGGACCAAGCCAAATAATTGGGAATGAACCCATAATAACTGGGGACAAGCCCAAATAAACTGGGGACAAGCCCAACAAACTAAGGACAAGCCCAAATAAACTTGGGACAAGACCAATAAACGGGGGACAAGCCCAAATAAACTGGGGACAAGCCCAAATAAACGGATGTAAACTGGGGTCAAGCCCATATAACTTGTGTAAACTAGAGTATGGCCCTCACTGGCGACTATCCAAACTTGAGCGACATGAAAATGCCGAAACCTTAGCTAACGTGAAAACATTAGAAACCTTAGGAACGGATGTATGGTACGTCTACCATTATACGTAGGATCCCGGATACAACCAGTACAATGAAATTGTTAGCCCCTAAAGTGAGTAATGGTCCCATTGCCATGAACTGTACCAGGATCATCGTGCGCTACTGGCGAAACTGGGGACAAGCCCAAACTGGGGACAAGCCCAAATAACTGGGGACAAGCCCAAATAACTGGGGACAAGCCCAACAAACTGGGGACAAGCCCAAATAAACTTTGGACAGTTGGCCAACCACTTTGATCTTCTGTAAAATGATAACAACTCTGCAAAAGCTTAAACTTTATGAAAATAGATGTTAAATGTTTAACATCTTTGCCTTATGATAAGTAATAAGTATAAGATGAATGAAAATGAAAGTAATGTGTTACCAAATGTAGAATCATATATCCTTTGAGGATCCCGGATCCTTAATCAGAATACTGGTATCGCTGAGGATCCCTGATCCTTCTTACTTAAAGTATTTCTTGAGATGAAAAACATTCCAAGCTCTTGGTAAGAGGTCACCATCCATTGTCAACAAACGATATGCCCCCTTTCCTGTTTCAGCTTCAATTAAGTAGGGACCTGACATTCTTGTTGTATGCTCCAGCCATTCTTTGTCGATGAAGGATATTGCTGTGTCTTTGACAAGGATCACATTTCTTGGCATAATCCACAGCATCGTTCTTCATAGCAGGCCAATAGTATCCTGTTCTAAGGATCCTTGAGAACAGTACTCTGCCCCCAGTGTGGTCTCCACAATCTCCTTCATGAAAATCCTTTAAGACTTCTTGAATTTCTGGATCCTCAATGCACCGCAATTGGGGACCTGCAAGAGATATCTTGTATAACATGTCATTTAGTATGGTGAATTAAGATACCTTGAATTTGAAAGCTCTGGGGTTTTCTCCTATAGGGATCTCTCCATGTTGTATATATCTCATGATTGGAAGGATCCATGTGCATCATCACTAGGTATGTTTGCAGAATCCTCTCCTATCTCCATAGCTACATGATCCTCAATAACAGGAGACAAGATATGGATAATGGGAATTTTAATATCCTCTGGAATCTTCAAGGATGATCCAAGATTGACTAGAGCATCAGCTTCTGCATTTTTCTTCCCTGGGTACCTGTGATAGACTGAAAAAAGCAAAAGAGTATGCCAGTTTCCTGACTATTTCTAAGTACTTGATTAGCTTTTCACCTTTGACAGTGTAAGAACCGTTATAATGATTAGTAATTAATAGAGAATCTACATATACTTGAAGATACCTGATCCTCATATTCTTAGCTAATAGCAAACTTGCTATCAAGGCCTCATACTCTACCTCATTATTAGTGGTTTTGAATTCACATGCAATGGATTAGGGTATAATGTCCCCCTGTGGCGATTTTAGTAGCGTGCTTTGTCCAGTTCCTTTAACATTTGAAGCTCCTTCCATGAAGAGTGTCCAAGGATCCTTGGTCTTCTCAAGTTGTTGAACTTCTAATTCAGCTTCCCTTTGTTGATCACTACTGAAATCAGCCACAAAGTCAGCTAAAGCTTGGGACTTGATGGCAGTCCTGGGTTCATACTTAATGTCATATGCAATAAGCTTGATTGCCCACTTTGCCATTCTACCTGACATTTGAAGTTTCCTGAGAACATTCTTGATAGGAAGGTTAGTTTTCACAATAATGGTGTGAGTTTCTAAATAATGTCTATGTTTAGCAGAAGCCATAATTAAATCAAGAATTAATTTCTCGAAATGAGAATGCCTGGCCTCAGCATCAAGTAGAATTTTACTTACATAGTATACCGGAAGTTGAGAGCCTTCATGATCCTTAACTAGGATCACACTTACTGCTTTAGCTGAAATAGCTAAGTATAAGGATAACGATTCTCCATTTTCTGGTTTCATATGGGCTGGTGCTGAGGATAGATAATCCTTAAGAACCTTGAGTGCAGGTTCATGCTTATCAGTCCACTCAAACTTGCCTTGAGCAATTTGTCTACCTCTTCTTGGATAATAGCATTCCTTTCAAGTGCAAACTTTCTCCTTTTTTGGTTTATTGGCTTGAAAGACCTGTCAATACCAAGTTTGTGAGTAATAACATTCTTAGATATACCTGTCATATCTTCATGTTTCCAAGAAAAGGTAGATTTTCTTCTTTCCAAGAAGGATACTAAATCCTGCTCAATACTGTCTAGGATCCCGGATCCTATAAAAGTTTTGGATTCAGGATCCTCTAGGTTCAACAGAATATCCTTGACGTCTTGCTCTCTTGCCTCCATGATGTCTTGCTCCTTGGAGGCTGGCTTCATTGAAGAAGTGTAACAGTTCTTTGCCTCCTGCTGATCACTTTCTATCTTCACCATATCTCATAGAGTTGGGAGCTTGACACATTGATGCTATGTTGGGGGGACTGCCTTCATATCGTGTATCCATGGCCTGCTAAAGATAATATTACAGCAAGATAAGCAATCAATAACATTGAATTTTTTAACATAATTCATTCCCTCTATATAGATAGGAAGTTTGATGTCCCCCAATGTAATCTTTATCTCTCCACTGAATCCCACAAGGACAGATGATCTTTGGACAATATCGGATTCAAGGATGTCCATTCTATTGAGGACATCCTACTAGATTATGTTCACTGAGCTTTTCCCATCAATGAGAATCCTGCGAACAAAAATGGTTAGATATAAATAATGTAATAACCAAACCGTCATGATGAGGATCATGTATGTCGACACAATCATCCCCATCAAAGTATATGACTTTTTCCTGGGTAAGGATGGAAGTTCGAACAGGTCTGTCCCTATTCTCCATCTTTGTTTCCTTTGCATGTCTCTTAACTGCTGAGAACCTCCGGAGATGAAATGGATGATTTGAGCATCAGCTGGTGGAGGAGGAGCTTTTTCAGGAACTTTCACAGGATCCTTGATCCTTGACTTTTTCCTTCCAAGCAATTCCTTCAAGTATCCTTTGCTCAAAAGATAACCTATCTCCTTCCTTAATGCTATGCACTCATCTGTGAGATGACCAGAATCCCCATGGTAAGCACACCATTTCGATTCGTCTTTGGTGGCAGGCGGTTTGTCATTCTTCCTTGGCCACCTAACCTTGTCACCTAAACTCTGCATAGTAAGGATTAGTTCATTATTATCAGCAGAAAAACAATATTCAGAAATAGGAGGATAATCCTCATCATCTTGCTCTTGTTCCACAGCATGCACATTCTGGTTGTCATGCTTGGAGTATTGCTTGGATCATTTATCCTTGAGATAGGATCCTTATTTGTCTTGCTTTGAGGATCCTGACAATCTTTCATGGATCCTTTTGTCATCCTCTAAACGGATGAACCTAAGGGCCCTGTTCCTTTCCTCATCTAAGTTCCTGCAAGGGGTCATGACAAGATTATCATTGAATCCCTAAGTAAACCCATTTTAAAGGCTTCTACAGCCGTAGCTATATCCAGGTTAGGGATATATAAGGATTCTTTACTAAACTTAGTGATGTAATCTCTAAGTGATTCAATATGACCTTGGGTTACCCTATATAGATCACTAGTTAATTGTTCAAATCTCCTACTACATGAGAATTGGCTTTTAAACAAGTTAACTAGATTAGCAAACGAAGCAATAGAGTAAGGAGGAAGACTTAGCAGCCATTTAAGAGCTCATCCTGTCAGTGTGGATCTGAAACCCTTGCATAGACATGCTTCTTTTAACCTCTCCGGAATGGAATTGATCTCCATCCTTTCTCTGTATTGAGCTACATGCTCTTCTGGATCCGTTGAACCATCATACAGCTTCATGGTTGGTATTTGAAGTCTCTTCGGTATCTCTGCATAAGAAATAGGTGGTGCAAAACGAGATATCTTGTGGCTTACATCCGGAATTTCAGGAATGGGCTTAACCACTCCTGGAATGCTGGATATCATATCCTTAAGCTTTTGTAATTCTCTGGCCATAGCTTGGTTGATACCTGTATCCTGCACAAAGCCATGGTTAGCATTGCAAAAATTATTCAAAGTGTTACCTCCTGAAGGATTCAAGTTTGGAATTCCAGATGTGAATCCATGTTGAAGGGATTCTGGTATAACTGAGGGACCAGAAGAAGCAATAGTCTGCAATCTGCATCGGTATGAAGTCTCCTAGATGAACATCTGAACTTCCGGGTTGCACACTCCTTAAGTATCCTTGATCCTGGAAGATGTTGGATCCTTGATGTGCTGTGAATGAAGGTCTTGGAGGATAATCCATGGATCCGAAAATCTGAGATGAGGATCCTTGAACCTGAAAGGAGGATCCTTGAACCTAAGAGGAGGATCCTTGAACCTGAGAGGATCCTTGAACCTGAGAGGATCCTTGAACCTGAGAGGAGGATCCTTGAACCTGAGAGGATCCTTGAACCTGAGAGGAGGATCCTTAAACCTGAGAGGATCCTTGAACCTGAGAGGAGGATCCTTGAACCTGAGAGGATCCTTGAACCTGAGAGGAGGATCCTTGAACCTGAGAGGATCCTTGAATCAGCTGCGTCCCCATGCATCCTCCTAAACTGGTGAAGAATCCCTTATGCTGAAATGAGGATCCTGAAGGCAGGAAAGAGGATCCTTGAGCCTGAGACATTGCCGATGATCCAGAATGCATTCCTGTTGATCCACCCTGGTATTGGACATCTGGAGCTGCAAAGTGCCTGGAAGTTATGACCGGAGCGTCGAAATTCAGCGACCTCAGCATCAAAGGGGAGTGATCCTCTGCTGATTTTATCAATTTCGCGAAGGATCCTGCCATTAGTTTGGTCCTGTTGTTGCATGTATCCTCTCATCTGCAAAATCAAAGCATAAAGATCACTGTTAGTAAGTGTAGAGGAAGAAACAACAGTTGGTTTTGTGAAAACGGGGGTTGTCTTCTTCGGAGCATTCTCAGCATTCTTCTGGAAAGCAGGGATAAGATGATGCAACGGTGGAATGCCCTGTGATGAGGTAACCGCCGACATGGAACTTGAAGAAGTTTTTCCTTGAGAAGCCATGTGGTTGAAGGTGATGAACCGAAATGACCGAAATGAACAAAATTTCTCAGAAATGAAGCACCAATTGCCCCACGGTGGGCGCCAAACTATTTTGGTCAAAAGTCACACAAGGATAATGCAACCAAGTCTGATTTTGTGAGGTATGATGCTTGGTTAATTGTATGAACGACAAGTATATGAAATCAATGATGAACAACGAGATTTATACGAGGAAAAAGCCCTTGATCAATGAATGATCTCCGGCATAAAAAACCTCGGGTGATGGAAACTACCGATCACCAAATATATTGCTGAAACAATAGTGATCCTTGTACAACTTCGGAAGAAAACAAGCTTAATACATTGAATTGCTAGTGTAAGTGTGTGTTTTTGCTAAGTGTTTGCAGAGAATTCGAGTGTTGTGTGTTGTTTGTGTGGTGTGTTCGACCTATGCCTCAAATGAGCTTGTTTCCCCTTAAAAAGATAAGAAATATCAATTAACAAACTTTCCTAAAAAGGTGGAAATGGCCCATGTTCTCCAAAAACGGTTATATTTCATCAAGCATGTGCCATATAAACGAATATTCCCCGAAATTCCAGCTAAGAATGAGTCCACTACGTCCATTACCTGCATTTAAACATTAAAAACGTGACAATTGTTAGAAAACATAAGTTCTGTTAAGGATCCTGGATCCTCAGACTCGTGATCCTCAGACTCTGGATCCTCAGACTCTGGATCCTCAGACTCTGGATCCTCAGACTATGGATCCTCAGACTATGGATCCTCAGACTCCCTGCATCATCCATTAAGGATCCGTGATCCATGCCCGGTCTCAGGATAGATGATCCTTAGCATAAAATCCATGCCCTAATATATATAGGGTAACACAAGGTCAAAATGAATCACTTAGAGATTATATCACTAAGTTTAGTAAAGAATCCTTAGATATCCCTAATCTGGATATAGCCACAGCTGTGGAAGCCTTTAAAATAGGTTTGCTTAGGGATTCATTATTCTATGATGATCTTGTTATGACCCCATGTAGAAATCTTGATGAAGTGAGAACCAGGGCTCTTAGATTCATCCGATTAGAGGATGATAAAAGGATCCAGGAGAGATTGGCAGGATCCTCAAAACAGGAAAAGCAAGGATCCTACTTCAAGAATAACAAGTTCAAGTCCTACAACAAGTCTGATAACCAGAATGTGCATGCAGTAGAACAAGAAGAGGATGATGAGGATTATCCTCCAATTTCTGAATACTGTTTTTCTGTTGATAACAATGAATTAATTCTTGCAATGCAGAATCTAGGTGAGAAAGTAAGATGGCCAAGGAAAAGTGATAAACCACCTGCTACAAAGGACAAGTCCAAGTGGTGTGCGTATCATGAGGATTTTGGGCATCTCACTGAAGAGTGTATTGCACTTAGAAAAGAAATTGGTTACTTGTTAAGCAAGGGGCACTTGAAGGAGCTTTTGGGACGAAAGAAGTCGAGGATCCAGGATCCTGAAAGGATCCCAGAAAAGGCTCCTGCTCCTCCAGCAGATGCACAAGTAATAAACTTCATATCAGGTGGATCAGACATTTGTGGTACTTCCTTTTCAGCAGCCAAAAGACATGCCAAGGAAACCAAGATGGATAATGGAGATAGACCCATCTGGACCTCCACTGTTACCAAGGATAAAATTATAACTTTTGATGAGGATGATCGCCTTGATGTTCAGGATCCTCATCATGATGGTCTTGTTATTACTCTGTTTATTTCTAACCATTTTGTTCGCAGGATCCTGATAGATGGAGGAAGCTCAGTAAACATCATTCAGCTTGATGTCCTCAAGAAGATGAACATTCCTGAATCAGACATTGTCCCAAGATCCTCTGTTCTTGTGGGATTCAGCGGAGAAACTAAGAATACATTGGGGGACATCAAACTCCCTATCTATATTGAAGGACTTCATTCTTATAAAAAATTATGTGTTATAGATTGATTATCTTGTAGTAATGTTATCCTTGGCAGGCCATGGATACATGACATGAAGGCAGTCCCATCTACCTATCATCAGTTCGTGAAACTTCATAGTCCATGGGGGGTGGTGAAAATTGAGAGTGACCAACAAGAAGCTAAGAACTGCTACACATCATCAATGAAGCCAGCCTCGAGACCAAGAGAGCAATAGCAATTAAAGCACCCTCCAAGAGATGTCTTGGAGGCAAGAGAACAGGATGTGAAAGAAATCCTTATGGATCCTCATGATCCTGAATCCATAGTCTTCATAGGATCAGGGATCCTCAGCAACATTGAACATGATCTAGTATCCTTCCTTAAGAGGAGGAAAACTACCTTTGCCTGTAAGCATGAGGATATGACAGGTATATCTAAGGATATAATTACTCATAAGCTTGGTATTGACAGGTCATTCAAGCCTATACATCAGAAGAGGAGGAAATTTGCACCTGAAAGGAATGCTATTATCCGGGAAGAGGTAGATAAACTACTTCGGGCAGGTATGATAAGAGAGGTTAAGTATCCAAGGTGGTTAGCCAATGTGGTTGTTGTTCAAAATAAAAACGGAAAGTGGAGGGTATGTGTCGATTTTACTGATTTAAACAAGGCATGTCCCAAGGATCCTTTCCCATTACCCCACATTGACTCCATAGTGGATGCTACCGCGGGTCATGAGCTGTTGACTTTTATGGATGCTTCATCTGGATTTCAACAAATTCAGATGGAACCATCTGATCAAGAGGATACAGCCTTTATGACCCCAACTGGTATATATTGTTATATTGCTATGCCATTTGGACTAAGGAATGCAGGTGCTACTTATCAAAGGCTAGTCAATATGATGTTCAAGGAATAAATTGGACACACTATGGAAGTCTATATAGATGACATGGTGGTTAAGTCCAAGAAAGCTGAGGATCACCTTAGAGACTTGGAGGAAGCATTCAATATCCTTGATAAATTTAATATGAAACTAAATCCTTCCAAGTGTCATTTTGGTGTTAAGGCAGGTAAATTCCTAGGCTATATGGTGACAATAAGAGGCATTGAAGCAAGTCCAGAGCAAATTAAGGCTATTGTGAATATCAAATCTCCTGCCAATGCTAAGGATGTGCAAAGATTGACAGGCAGGATCGCAGCCTTGAACAGGTTCATATCAAAATCCTCAGAAAAATGCAAGGAATTCTATGATATTTTGAGGAAGAACAAGAAATTTGAATGGACTGAAAAGCATGAAAATGCCCTCAAAGCTCTTAAGGATTACCTATCCTCAGCCCCTGCCTTGATGAAACCAGAAAAAAGGGATATATTATCCTTGTATTTGGCGGTATCCTCTAAAGCAGTAAGTGCGGTCCTTGTTAAGGATCACGAAGGTACACAACATCCTGTCTATTATGTAAGTAAGAGTTTGCTTGATGCTGAATCCAGGTATTCACATTTAGAAAAACTTATCCTTGCACTAATTATGGCATCTACTAAATTAAGACATTATTTTGAAACTCATGCCATTATTGTTAAGACTAATTTTCCAATTAAGAATGTTCTCAGGAAACCTGAAATGTCAGGAAGGATGGCTAAGTGGGCAGTGAAGCTTAGTGCCTATGATATAAGATATGAACCAAGGACTGCCATTAAATCCCAAGCTTTAGGTGACTTTGTGGCAGATTTCAGTAGTGACTTGCAAAAGGAAGCTGAATTAGAAGTCCAACAGCTAGAAGAAACTAAGGATCCTTGGATACTCTTCACTGATGGAGCTTCTAATGTCAAAGGAACTGGACTTGGAATACTACTAAAATCGCCACAGGGGGACATAATACCCCACTCCATAGCTTGTGAGTTTCAAACTACTAACAATGAGGCTGAGTATGAAGCCTTGATAGCTGGTTTGAAAATTGCCAAGCATATGAGGATATGGTATCTTGAGGTACATGTAGATTCATTGTTAATTACTAATCACTTTAATGGGTCCTATGCTGTTAAAGGTGAAAAACTAATCAAATATTTAGAGATAGTCAAAGAATTGGCACTCTCTTTTGTTTCCTTTAGTTTGACACATGTACCCAGAGAAGAGAATGCAGAAGCTGATGCATTGGCCAATCTAGGATCATCCTTGAAGATTCCAGAGGATATCAGGATCCCTATTATCCACATCCTATCCCCCGCTATTGAGGATCATGTAGCCATGGAGATAGGAGAGGATTCTGCAATCATCCCTAGTGATGATACATAATCTCATTCAGGATCATGGATCCTTCCAATCATGAGATACATACAACATGGAGAGATTCCTACAGGAGAAAATCCCAGGGCTTTCAAAATCAAGGTATCTCAATTCACAATATTGAATAACATGTTATATAAACGATCCCTTGCAGGTCCATATCTAAGATACATTGAGGATCCTGAAATCCAAGAAGTCCTAAATGATTTTCATGAAAGAGATTGTGGAAACCACACTGGGGGCAGGGCATTATTCTCAAGGATCCTGAGGACAGGATACTATTGGCCTACTATGAAGAAGGATGCTGTGGAATATGCCAAGAAGTGTGATCCTTGTCAGAGACATAGTAATATCCTTCATCAACCAGCAGAACTTTTGCATCCTATATCTTCTTCTTGGCCATTTATGAGATGGGGAATGGATATAGTTGGTAAACTTCCCAAGGCACCTGGTGGAAAAGTATTCATGGTTGCTATGACTGATTACTTCTCCAAGTGGATAGAGGCTGAAGCCTTCGCTCAAGTCAGAGAAAAAGAAGTGGTGTCTCTTCTTGGCCATTTATAAGATGGGGAATGGATATAGTTGGTAAACTTCCCAAGGCACTTGGTGGAAAAGTATTCATGCTTGCTATGACTGATTACTTCTCCAAGTGGATAGAGGCTGAAGCCTTCGCTCAAGTCAGAGAAAAAGAAGTGGTATCCTTTATTAAAAGAAACATTATTACGAGATTTGGTATTCCTTCTGAAATTGTTGTGATAATGGATCCCAATTTATTGGGAGTAGAACTACTAACTTTTGTGACAGCTGGGGGATTAAGATGATAACATCAACACCAGTCCACCCACAAGCTAATGGTCAGGCAGAATCATCCAACAAGATCATCATCAACAATTTGAAGAAGAAGCTTGGATCTAAGAAAGGAAAATGGGCAGAAGAACTACCTTATGTATTATGGGCAGACAGAACAAACCCAAGAATGCTACTGGCCAAACTCCATTTTCTTTGGTATTTGGGGCAAAATCAGTGATCCCTACAGAAATGGTGGTTCCTACTGCAAGAACAAGCATCCGTGATCCTGAAGGAAATGCTGAAAACTTGGTTCAAGATTTGGATACTATAGAAGAACTCAGGGATTTGGCAAGGATAAGGATGGCTAGTTATCAACAAAGGATGGCTGGAGCCTACAATAAGAATGTCAGGATCAGGAAATTCCAAGTTGGTGATATGGTATTAAGGAAATCATTTCAGAATACCACAAATCCTGCTGATGGAAAATTGGCACCAAAGTGGGAGGGCCCCTACCTGATTGAAGCTGAAGCTGGAAAGGGGGCATATCGATTGCTAACAATGGAAGGTGATTTGTTACCAAGAGCTTGGAATGATGTCCACCTGAAGAAATACTTCATGTGATAAGGATTTGTGATCCTTAGCAATATTCATGATCCACATCCTTGAAGGATCCTTAGAGGATGGATGATCCTCATTTTGGTAATGATCTAATCTCAAACTATTTCATTCTTTAATTATCCTATATTCAAGGAAAAGGATCCTGGATCCTTTATCCTACTTTCACTTGATTCTAAGTTTTGCAGAAGGATCATGTATCCTTAACAAAGGAATTGAGTATCCACAGAAGTATCCAGTTATTTGGGCTTGACCCCAGTTATTTGGGTTTGTCCCCAGTTACTTGGGCTTGTCCCCTGTTCTTTGGGCCTGTCCCTAGTATCGCCAGTAGCGCACGATGATCCTGGTACAGTTCATGGCAATGGGACCAGTACTCGCTTTAGGGGCTGACAATTTCATTGTACTGGCTGTATCCGAGATCCTACGTATAATGGTAGACGTACCATACATCCGTTCCTAAGGTTTCTAACGTTTTCACGTTAGCTAAGGTTTTGGCATTTTCATGTCACTAAGTTTGGATAGTCGCCAGTGAGGGCCATACTCCAGTTTACACAAGATCCTTTGGGCTTGTCCCCAGTTATCCTTTGGGCTTGTCCCCAGTTATCCTTTGGGCTTATCCCCAGTTATCCTTTGGGCTTGTCCCCAGTATATTGGGCTTGTCCGCAGAATTGTTGGGCTTGTCCCCAGTTACTAACTCTTCTCTTATATTGGCTTAGTCCCAAGTTATGTTCCATTTAAGGTTTTTGAAGCTAAACAGCCAATGATCCTTGATCCTCACCTTTTACTAAGGTTTGTTATTTGGTTATTCTAATTATGAATGTTAAAGGATTAGGACCCTAACTTGGATTCTCAGGTATGATCCATAATCACTTTGATTTTATTCATTATTCATATAAGTGACCCTTATCCTTTGACAACAGAACTAATGATCCATAAGTTACATAACTTTTCTGAACTTGCCAACTATAGGATATTTGATCCTTGATCATATCCTAAAACTTTTAAACATGATTTATTAAACCTTTATCCTTTACTTACAAATTCAAAGAAAGTGAATAACAACAGTAGAAAAATACAGAATTCACAAGGATAACAACACGGGAAATAGCCAAAAAGTTGAAGTTATTTTTATTCACAAAAGTTAACCCCTTTTAAGGTTGTCAAAATTGCCAACCCAAGTTTCTACCAGCAATACGTGGCCCGTCCACTTGGGTTGGCAAAGGGTGTCCATTGTTAAGAGGTCATAAAAGTGCAGGAAATAAAAGATGGCAGGATAACAAGTGGCTTCATCCCCCAAACAGAGGATCCCTCCACCACCTATTATCCTACCTATTTTCTAAGGATCCATGATCCATAACCCTAGAAACTATTGTTCAAAGTACAACCCAGCATTGTTTAAAACATCACAACCAAAAAACTACCAAATCCTAAAAAAATGGGCTCTGGCTGCGTCTAGAAATATCCATCATCGCCCATTTCTGCAGCTCACACCTTGGCTGTATCACCTCCAGCATCATCACCACCAGCTTGATCCTTCCCGCTGCTGCCTGCCTCAAGCGCCAAGACCTCGGTAGCCTCCTCCTCATCCTCAAGCTCAGCTAGCTTTGCCTTCCAGCCCTCCTTGTCCCAAGTGGTCCTGTCGAAGTCAGGATCCTCGGCCTCCTGAGCCATTTGTAGCTTGATCTTATACATGGTGATGGCGGCAGAGATTTTAGCATCCTCCAACAGCTCAGCTTTCTCATGATCAGCATTTATCTGGGCCATGACCACCTGCTTCTTCGCCAGTTTGAGGTCCTTTTCAAGGGAGGAGATGGTTTGATCCTTGGCCAGGAAGAACTTTTGGAACTCTTGATGCTTCTGCTCTGCCTCTTCAACGTATGCATCAAATAGCATTTCGACCTCAGCAAATTTCTGCAAAGAAGACAAGGTAAAGTTCAGGATCACATGATCCTCAAGTGGGCAGGATAATCAAGCAGAGTCAGCGATCCTTACATCAGCAAAGTATTCTTGGAACTGGTGGCAGATAAGAGGTAAGCCTTCAAGATTTTCAGCCTCAGAGGCCTTCCTCTTCTTTCCCCCCTTGGAGGTAACCGGCTTTGGAACCACAACACTCAGCCTAGAAGCAGTCTTCTTCTTACCAGACCTGGGAGTAACAGTAGTAAGATCGGTGATACTAAAGCGGGAGGCAGACCTTGAAGATTTTCCAGCACCTATCAATCCAAAACAACAGATAAGTATTCTTGTTCTATTTGCATTTCAGTATTTAATCATATATAAACTTGGATACTTACTTGACATTGTAACGGAGCCTGAGGATAATTCTTGAGAATCCTTGGTGTTTGCTTGAAACGATCTTATTGCAGGATCAAGATTTCGAAAAGCGGTGATCCTCTCCTTGGTCGCAGGTGATGAAATGACGTGAGAAACAGATATAGCTGCACAAAAGATACAAACAGATGTTAGTGATCCTCAACGGAAACAGGGTTATCCTATGATCCTTCTATAAGGATCCTCTATCCTACCATGAGTGGCCCATTTTCTGGGGAGATCCTTCCCATCCGGGATAGAATCCCTCCTAACGAAGAAGAATCGTTTCTTCCACTTAGTGTCATTTTTGGTGGTCTTCAGGATCGGGTGTGCCTCACCAGGTTTGTGTTTGAGTAGAAAGCGATGTGAACCGTGGCTCACAAGGTTGTACAATTCAGCAAGTTCAGACATTCCCAAATCTATATCCTCATGCTCAATGATCCTCTCAAGGGTAAATAAAACCCTCCACATCATTGGCATAGCTTAGATATAAGATATGCCGGTAAGGGAGAAGAAAGATTGGGTAAAAGCAGGAAAAGGATAGGAGTATCCCATAGAGAATGGGGTGACTGGAAATGCAACCCAGGTTTCAGAGATAAAATCACTCAGGATGGTAGGATCAAAGGGTTTGAAAACAGTGCTCGCCGGAAAGCAATGGCGAATCCTGTCGATCTCAGGATCGGTGAAGCAGCAACGTTCCTTCGGAGAGTCTTCGATGATCCCTTGGCCTTTTAAAGGACTGTCTTTTCGATGATCCTTAGCAGGGGATTGTTTTGGTCAAAAATCAAGCAATGACAATGTAACCAAACTTTCTGTTGTGAGGTATGATGCTTGAATTGATGAACAACAATAAGGATCACTATGAAGTGTAATGAACAAGTGACACGAAGATTTATACGAGGAAAAAGCCCTTGATCAATGAATGATCTCCGGCATAAAAAACCTCGGGTGATGGAAACTACCGATCACCAACTCAAATTAAACAAGAAATGTATTACAACTTCGGATGATAGCGAGCTAAGTACAAGGATCACTATAGTGTATTGTGTAGAAAATGTGTGTAATCGCCAAGTGTGTTAGCGAGAGCTGATGAGAGCAGTTGTATGAGTGTGTGTGTGTAGCCAAAAATAGCCAAGTGTTTTCTAACTAGCTCGCTACCCCCTTTAAAAATAGAAAATATCTACTCTAACTAACATTCCACAAATGGTGCAAGTCCTCCACGACTCCACAACGTCCATTTCTGGCCAAGCACGTGCGGAATAGACTTAGAATATTCTCCAGGAATATCGCCAAGACCAAGTCCAAGTTGATACTCCTGCAAAACAATTACGAATTCAAAGTAGACAATCGTTAGTACAAGGATCCTTATAGTGATCCATGATCCTGATCCTGCAACACTTCTGAGGATCACTACTTCAGACAGAATTGAGGATCACTAAACCCAACAGTAAATAAGGATCACTGATCATTTAGAAATCCATCCCTAACAATTGCCCCCAAAATATAAGGAGGAATTATGTAAATAAATGAGTTAAATTTTGTTCTTATCCGTAACGAATTAATCAGATAACTAGCCGTTGGAGTCGGACTAGCCGTTACGAACATGACGTCACTGAGGTGATTATCCTGCAGAATCATTATTATAAATAGGAGTTAGAGATAGGGATCATTTCACATTTAAATTCAAGAGAACTCCCTTTATATTCTCATCCGACGATCAAGCAGGTAACTCTTTTCCTTTTCTTCCTTCTCTTACTCTGCTTTTCTTTCTTTACCATCATCTCGTCAAAAATGATGCTCCGAAACTCACCGGGCAAGGATCATGCAAAGGATACTGGAGCTGGAGGGGATGATGATGCAGCGAAGGTGTAGGCTGCTTGAATGGGCGATGAAGGACATTTCTAGACGTAGCCAGAGCCCATTTTTTAGTTTGGTTATGGTTTTTTGTTTTGATGATGTTTTGATAAACAATGGTTGGTCTGTACTTGAACAATAGTAATTAGGGTTGAGGATCATGGATGATCCTTTGAACAATAGGTAGGATTACAAATGGTGGAGGGATCCTCTGTTTGGGGGATGAAACCATTGTGATCCTGCCGTCTTTAATTTCCTGCACTTGTTAGACCTATGAACAATGGACACCCTTTGCCAACCCATGTGGACGGGCCACGTTTTGCTGGTAGAAACGTGGGTTGGCAATTTTGACAACCTTAAAAGGGTTTAAGTTTTTGTGAATAAAATGACTTTAACTTTTTGGCTATATCCTGTGTTGATATCCTTATGGTTATTTTATTTTTCAATCTATTGTGATGTTCATGTTGTTTAAACTTATCAAGTAAGGAAAAATTTAAAAAATATCCCTTAAGAGTTAAGGATATGATCAAGGATCACATAAAAAATAGTTTAAGGATCATAAGTTCAGTTGTCAAAGGATAAGTGTCACTTAAATACATAATGGATAAAATCAAAACAGTTAAAGATCATACCTGAGAATCCAAGTTAGGATCATATCCTTTAACACTTAAAATTAGGATAACCCAAGATACAAACCTTAGTTGAAAGTAAGGATCAAGAATCCTTGGTCATTTATCTTCACAAACCTGAAATAAGATATTACTTGGGACTGAGCCAATATAAGATGAATGTTAGTAACTGGGGACAAGCCCAACAATTCTGGGGACAAGCCCAATATACTGGGGACAAGCCCAAAGGATAACTAGGGACAAGCCCAAATGATAACTGGGGACAAGCCCAAAGGATAACTGGGGACAAGCCCAAAGAATAACTGGGGACAAGCCCAAAGGATAACTGGGGACAAGCCCAAAGGATCGTATGTAAACTGGAGTATGACCCTCACTTGCGACTATCCAAACTTAGTGACATGAAAATGCCAAAACCTTAGCTAACGTGAAAACGTTAGAAACCTTAGGAACGGATGTATGGTACGTCTACCATTATACGTAGGATCCTGAATATAGCCAGTACAATGAAATTATCAGCCCCTAAAGCGGGTACTGGTCCCATTGCCATGAACTATACCAGGATCATCGTGCGCTACTGGCGAAACTGGGGACAGGCCCAAACTGGGGACTAGCCCAGAACTGGGGTCAAGCCCAAATAACTGGGGTCAAGCCCAAATAACTGGATACTTCTGTGGATACTCAATCCTTAGTTAAGGATACCTGAACCTTCAAAACTCAGAATCAAGTA
Organism: Helianthus tuberosus; assembly: GCA_030545235.1. Classification (NCBI taxonomy): domain Eukaryota; kingdom Viridiplantae; phylum Streptophyta; class Magnoliopsida; order Asterales; family Asteraceae; genus Helianthus; species Helianthus tuberosus. The sequence goes on along the minus strand of JARYGA010058764.1, from coordinate 60,522 downwards.
AAAGGAGGATAAAGGACGCAGGATCCTTATCCTTGTAAGAGAATAAAAGGAATGAAATAGTTTGAGATTGGAATGTTACCAGAAAGAGGATCATCTGTCAGTGGGGATCCTTCAAGGATACTTGTCTGGTAAGGATCATGGATCATGATCACATGAAATATTTCTTCAAATGGACAGCATTCCAAGCTCTTGGTAGCAAATCACCTTCCATTGTTAGCAATCGATATGCCCCCTTTCCTGCTTCAACTTCAATCAAATAGGGGCCTTCCCACTTTGGTGCTAGCTTTCCATCAGCAGGATTGGTGGTGTTTTGAAATGCTTTCCTTAATACCATATCCCCAACTTGGAATTTCCTGAGCCTGACATTTTTGTTGTAAGCTCCAGCCATCCTTTGTTGATAACTGGCCATTCTTATCCTTGCTAAATCCCTGATTTCTTCTATAGTATCCAAGTCTTGAATCAAGTTTTCAGCATTTTCTTCAGGATCACAAATGCTTGTTCTTGCAGTTGGAACCACCATCTCTGTAGGGATCACTGATTCTGCCCCAAATACCAAAGAAAATGGAGTTTGGCCAGTAGCATTCTTGGGAGTTGTCCTATCAGCCCAAAGCACATAAGGTAGTTCTTCTGCCCATTTTCCTTTCTCGAATCCAAGCTTCTTCTTCAAATTGTTGATGATGATCTTGTTGGATGACTCTGCCTGACCATTAGCTTGTGGATGGACTGGTGTTGATGTTATCATCTTAATCCCCCAATTGTCACAAAAGTTAGTGGTTCTATTCCCAATAAATTGGGATCCATTATCACAAATAATCTCAGAAGGGATACCAAATCTAGTAATAATGTTTCCTTTAATAAAGGATATAACTTCCTTTTCTCTGACTTGAGCAAAGGCTTCAGCCTCTATCCACTTAGAGAAGTAATCAGTCATAGCAAGCATGAATACTTTTCCACCAGGTGCCTTAGGAAGCTTTCCAACTATATCCATTCCCCATCTCATGAATGGCCAAGAAGAGGATATAGGATGCAAGAGCTCTGCTGGTTGGTGAAGGATATTACTATGCCTCTGACAAGGATCACACTTCTTGGCATACTCCACAGCATCCTTCTTCATAGTGGGCCAATAGTATCCTGTCCTCAGGATCCTTGAGAATAATGCCCTGCCCCCAGTGTGGTTTCCACAATCTCCTTCATGGAAATCCTTTAGGACTTCTTGAATTTCAGGATCCTCAATGCATCTTAAATATGGTCCTACAAGAGATCGTTTATACAACATATTATTTAATATTGTAAATTGAGATACCTTAATTTTGAAAGCCCTTGGGTTTTCTCCTGTAGGGATTTCTCCATGTTGTATGTATCTCATGATTGGGAGTATCCATGATCCTGAATGAGATTGGGTATCATCACTAGGGATGATTGCAGAATTTTCTCTTATCTCCATAGCTATATGATCCTTGATAGCAGGGGTCAGGATATGGATAATAGGGATCTTGATATCCTCAGGAATCTTCAAAGATGATCCTAGATTGGCTAATGCATCAGCTTCTGCATTCTCTTCCCTTGGTACCTGTGTCAAACTAAAGGATACAAAAGAGAGTGCCAATTCTTTGACTATATCCAAATATTTGATTAGCTTTTCACCTTTAACAGCATAGGATCCATTAAAGTGATTAGTGATCAATAAAGAATCTACATGTACCTCAAGATACCTGATCCTCATGTGCTTTGCAATTTGCAAACCAGCTATCAAGGCTTCATATTCAGCCTCATTGTTGGTAGTTTGAAATTCACAAGCTATGGAGTGGGGTATTATGTCCCCCTGTGGCGATTTTAGTAGTATTCCAAGCCCTGTTCCATTTACATTGGAGGATCCATCAGTGAACAGTATCCAAGGATCCTTGGTTTCTTCAAGCTGTTGGACTTCTAGTTCAGCCTCCTTTTGCAAATCACTACTAAAATCTGCCACAAAGTCAGCTAAGGCTTGGGATTTGATGGCAGTCCTTGGTTCATATCTTATATCATATGCACTCAACTTCACTGCCCACTTAGCCATCCTTCCTGACATTTCAGGTTTCCTGAGAACATTCTTGGTGATCCTTAACAAGGACCGCACTTACTGCATTTGAGGATACCGCCAAGTATAAGGATAACACATCTCCCTTTTCTGGTTTCATCAAGGCTGGGGCTGAGGATATGTAATCCTTAAGAGCTTTAAGGGCACTTTCATGCTTTTGAGTCCATTCAAATTTCTTGTTCTTCCTCAAGATGTCATAGAACTCCTTGCACTTTTCTGAGGATTTGGATATGAATCTGTTCAAGGCTGCGATCCTGCCAGTCAACCTTTGCACATCCTTAGCATTGGCAGGAGATTTGATATTCACAATAGCCTTAATTTGCTCTGGACTTGCTTCAATGCCCCTCTTTGTCACCATATATCCTAAGAATTTACCTGCCTTTACACCAAAATGACACTTAGAAGGATTAAGTTTCATATTATATTTATCAAAGATATTGAACGCTTCCTCCAAGTGTTTAAGATGATCCTCAGATTTCTTGGACTTAACCACCATGTCATCAATATAGACTTCCATAGTGTGTCCAATTTGCTCCTTGAACATCATATTGACTAGCCTTTGATAAGTAGCACCTGCATTCCTTAATCCAAATGGCATAGCAATATAACAGTATATACCAGTTGGGGTCATAAAGGCTGTATCCTCTTGATCGGATGGTTCCATCTGAATTTGTTGAAATCCAGATGAAGCATCCATAAAGGTTAACAACTCATGACCCGCGGTAGCATCCACCATGGAGTCAATGTGGGGTAATGGGAAAGGATCCTTGGGACATGCCTTGTTTAAATCTGTAAAATCGACACATACCCTCCACTTTCCATTTTTATTTTGAACAACAACCACATTGGCTAACCATCTTGGATACTTAACCTCTCTAATCATACCTGCTCGAAGTAGCTTATCTACCTCTTCCTGGATAATAGCATTTCTTTCAGGTGCAAACTTCCTCCTCTTTTGATGAATCGGCTTGAATGACCTGTCAATGCCAAGTTTGTGAGTAATTATATCTTTAGATATACCTGTCATGTCTTCATGTTTCCAGGCAAAGGTGGTTTTCCTTCTTTTGAGAAAGGATACTAGCTCCCGTTCAATATCGCTAAGGATCCCTGACCCTATGAAGATCTTGGATTCAGGATCATCAGGATCCATGAGGATTTCTTTCAAATCCTGTTCTCTTGCCTCCAAGACATCTCTTGAAGGATACTTTAATTGCTATTGCTCCCTTGGTCTTGAGGCTGGTTTCATTGATGAGGTATAGCAATTCTTAGCCTCCTGTTGATCACTCTTAATTTTCACCACTCCCCATGGACTTGGAAGCTTTACACACTGATGATAGGTGGATGGGACTGCCTTCATATCATGTATCCATGGCCTGCCAAGGATAACATTACAACACGACAAGCAATCAATAACACAAAACTTTTGATAAGAATGCAATCCTTCAATATAGATTGGGAGTTTGATGTCCCCCAAAGTATTCTTTGTTTCTCCACTGAATCCCACAAGTACTGAGGATCTCGGGATAATATCAGACTCTGGGATATTCATTTTCTTAAGAACATCCAGTTGAATGATGTTCACAGAGCTTCCTCCATCTATAAGGATCCTGCAAACAAAGTGGTTAGAAATAAACAATGTAATTACAAGACCGTCATGATGAGGATCCTGGATGTCAACACGATCATCCTCATCAAAAGTAATGACTTTATCCTGGGTGACAACGGAGGTCCGGACGGGTCTGTCTCCATTATCCATCTTGGTTTCCTTAGCGTGTCTTTTTGCTGCTGAGAAGGATGTACCACAGATGTCTGATCCACCGGATATGAAATTTATGACTTGTGCATCTGCTGGAGGAGCAGGAGCCCTTTCCGGGATCCTTTCAGGATCCTGGGTACTTGACTTCTTTCGTCCCAAGAGTTCCTTTAAATGCCCCTTGCTCAACAAGTAACCAATTTCCTTTCTAAGTGCAATACACTCTTCAGTGAGATGCCCAAAATCCTCATGATATGCACACCACTTGGATTTATCCTTTGTAGCAGCTGGTTTATCACTTTTCCTTGGCCACCTAGCTTTCTCACCTAGATTCTGCATTGCAAGGATTAGTTCATTGTTATCAACAGAAAAACAATATTCAGAAATAGGAGGATAATCCTCATCATCCTCTTCTTGTTCCACTGCGTGCACATTCTGGTTATCAGATCTGTTGTAGGACTTGGATTTGTTGTTCCTGAAGTAGGATCCTTGTTTATCCTGTTTTGAGGATCCTGTCAATCTGTCCTGGATCCTTTTGTCATCCTCTAGGCGGATGAACCTTAGGGCCCTAGTCCTTACTTCATCAAGATTCCAGCAAGGTGTCATAACAAGATCATCATAGAATAATGAATCCCTAAGCAATCCCATTTTAAAGGCTTCTACAGCCGTAACAATATCCAAATTAGGAATATCTAAGGATTCTTTACTAAACTTAGTGATATAATCTCTAAGTGATTCATTTTGACCTTGTGTTACCCTATATAAATCACTAGTTAATCGTTCAAACTTTCTACTACAAGAGAATTGACTATTGAACAAGTTAACTAAATTAGCAAATGAAGTAATAGAGTAAGGGGGAAGACTTAGCAGCCATTTAAGAGCAGATCCTGTAAGTGTGGATCCAAATCCCTTGCATAGACATGCTTCTTTCAACCTTTCAGGAATTGGATTGATCTCCATCCTCTCTCTGTACTGAGCTACATGCTCTTCTGGATCCGTTGAACCATCATATAGCTTCATTGATGGTATCTGGAATCTTTTAGGTACCTCAGCATCACATAAAGGTGGTGCAAAACGAAATATCCTATGGCTACCATCCGCAATCTCAGGAATGGGTTTAACCACTCCTGGTACACTGGATATCATATCCTTAAGCTTCTGTAGCTCCCTAGCCATGGCCTGATTGATACCTGTATCCTGCATAAAGCCATGGTTAGTGTTATATAAATTATTAAAAGTGTTACCTCCCACAGGATTCGAGTTTGGAATTGCGGATGTGAATCCATCTTGTCGAGACTCTGGCATGATTGAAGGACCATAGGAGGCAATGGTCTGCATTGGTATGAAGTCTCCTTGATGAACGTCCGAGTTCTGAGGCTGCATACTTCTCAAGGATCCTTGATTTTGAAGGAGGTTGGATCCTTGGAATTGAGATGATCCTTGAACCTGAAAGGATCCTGGGACCAGGGAGGATCCTTGAATAAGGGAGAATCCTGGGACCAGAGAGGATCCTGGGACCAAAGAGGATCCTGGGACCTGGGAGGATCCTTGGATCTGGGAGGATCCTTGGACCTGGGAGGATCCTTGGACCTGGGAGGATCCTTGGACCTGGGAGGATCCTTGTACTTGGGAGGATCCTTGGACCTGGGAGGATCCTTGTACTGCATGCATTCCCACATATCCTCCTGACGTGAAGTATCCCTGATGCTGAGAGGAGGATCCTGATGGCTGAGAAGAGGATTCCTGCGGCTGGAAGTAAGAGCCAAATGCCTGACTCATTGTTGTTGTTCCATAACGCCTTCCTGGTAGTTCACCCAAGTATTGCACGTCTGGAACTGCTGAGTGTTGGGAAGTTATGACCGGAGTGTCGAAGTTCAGTGACCTTGGCATCAGAGGGGAGTGATCCTCCACTGATTTCTTCTGTTTCTTGAATTCATCGATCTCCCGGAGGATCCTTTCGCTGGTTTTATCCTGCTCTTGTGCATGATTCCTCATCTGCAAAATCAGGGCATAAAGATCATTAGTAGTAGGATTAGTTGAAACAGAAGAAGTAGGTGGTTTTTGGAAAATAGGAGTTGGTTTCTTCGCAGCATTCTCATCATTCTTCTGGGATCCAGAAGGTGGTGGAGGCAAAGGAGGAACGCCTTATGAAGAACTGAATGAGAGCATTAAACTTGAAGTATTGTTCACTGAGGAAGCCATATGTTTGGTTGTAGCGAACCGAAATGACCACGAAAATACGAATCTTTCTAGGAATAAAGCACCAATTGCCCCACGGTGGGCGCCAAACTGTTTTGGTCAAAAATCAAGCAATGACAATGTAACCAAACTTTCTGTTGTGAGGTATGATGCTTGAATTGATGAACAACAATAAGGATCACTATGAAGTGTAATGAACAAGTGACACGAAGATTTATACGAGGAAAAAGCCCTTGATCAATGAATGATCTCCGGCATAAAAAACCTCGGGTGATGGAAACTACCGATCACCAATTCAAATTAAACAAGAAATGTATTACAACTTCGGATGATAGCGAGCTAAGTACAAGGATCACTATAGTGTATTGTGTAGAAAATGTGTGTAATCGCCAAGTGTGTTAGCGAGAGCTGATGAGAGCAGTTGTATGAGTGTGTGTGTAGCCAAAAATAGCCAAGTGTTTTCTAACTAGCTCGCTACCCCCTTTAAAAGTAGAAAATATCTACTCTAACTAACATTCCGCAAATGGTGCAAGTCCTCCACGACTCCACAACGTCCATTTCTGGCCAAGCACGTGCGGAATAGACTTAGAATATTCTCCAGGAATATCGCCAAGACCAAGTCCAAGTTGATACTCCTGCAAAACAATTACGAATTCAAAGTAGACAATCGTTAGTACAAGGATCCTTATAGTGATCCATGATCCTGATCCTGCAACACTTCTGAGGATCACTACTTCAGACAGAATTGAGGATCACTAAACCCAACAGTAAATAAGGATCACTGATCATTTAGAAATCCACCCCTAACAGGGATGATCTTAGCTTCATTGTGATTCGGAGATTTTGAGAAAGAAGAAGAATAGAGTAAGAAAGAGAAAGGGGAGAGAAGTACCTGCTTGATCTTCGAATGAGGATTTAAAGGATGCAACGCACGAATTTAAATGCTTCCTAACCCTTATCTCTAACTTGAATTTATAATCATGATTTTGCAGGGATGTCGCTTCAAGTGACGTAGGATCTGCAACGGATAATTCAATTCTGTTTTGGTCAAATATAAAGCAATGATAATGCAACCAAACTTTCTGCTGTGAGGTATGATGCTTGAATCAATGAACAACACTAAAGATCACTCAAAAATGAAATGAATAAGTGACACAAAGATTTATACGAGGAAAAAGCCCTTGATCAATGAATGATCTCCGGCATAAAAAACCTCGGGTGATGGAAACTACCGATCACTAACTCAAATTAAACAAGAAATGTATTACAACTTCTGATGATAGCGAGCTAATTACAAGGATCCCTATGGTGTAATGTGCAAAAAAGTATGTAATCGCCAAGTGAATTGTCAAGAGCTGGTGAGAGCAGTTGCGAGTGTGTGTATTAAGCTAAAAATAGCCAAGTGTTTTCTATTTAGCTCGCTATCCCTTTTAAAAATGGAAAATATCTAAGCTAACAAACATTCCGCAAATGGTGGAAGTCCTCCACGACCTCCATAACGTCCATTTCAGCCATGCACGTGCGGAATAAATATGGAATATGCTCCAGGAATATCGGCAAGACCAAGTCCAAGCTCGTACTCCTGCAAAACAACATTATATTCAATGCAGACAATCGTTAGTATAAGGATCCTTACGATGATCCATGATCCTGATCCTGTAATACTTCTGAGGATCACTAATTCAAACAGAAGTGAGGATCACTAAACCCAACAGTAATTGAGGATCACTGATCATTGAAAAATCCTCCCCTAACAATTGCCCCCAAAATATAAGGAGTAAAAATGTAAATAACGAGTTATATTTTATGTTCTTATACTGCAAAATCATCATTATAAATTGAAGTTAGGTATAGGGATCAATTTGCATTTAAATTCAAGAGAGACTCCCTTTAAATCCACATTCGAAGATCAAGCATGTATCTCTCTTCCTCTTCTCCCTTTACGTTTTCTTTCTTCGTTCATCTTCTTCTCTACCACCATGACCAAGATGATGCTAAGATCCTCACCGGCTAAGGATCACACAAAAGATAGTCCTCTTAAGAGCCAGGGGATCATCAAAGACTCGGCGAAAGAAAGATGCTGCTTTACCGATCCACATATAGACAGGATCCGACATTGCTTTCCGGCAAACACCGATTTCAAACCATTTGATCCCACCGTTCTCAGTGATTATATTTCTGAAACCTGGGTAGCTTTTCCTGTCACACCATTCACAATAGGATACTCGTATCCCTTTCCAGACTTCACCCAATCCTTCTTCTCTCTCACCGGCATCTCCTACATTCAAGCGATGCCAATGATCTAGAGGGTCTTATATACCCTTGAAAGGATCATTGAACATGAAGGAATTGATCTGGGAATGTCGGAGTTTGCTGAGATGTATGACCTCGTTAGCCATGGATCCCACCGATATCTACTCAAACATAAGCCTGGCGAATAACACCCATCTTCAAAGCCACTAAGAATGACACTAACTGGAAACGGCGATTCTTTTTTGTCAGAAGGGATTCCATCCCTAATGGAAAGGATCTGCCTAGAAAATGGACCACCCACGGTAGGATAGAGGATCCTGAAAAGGGTCACGGTATAACCTTGTCTTTGCTGAAGATCACTAACGTCCTTTTGTGTCTATTTTGCAGCTATTACTATCGCACACCTCACCACAACATCTGCAACAAAGGAAAGGCTCGCCGCTTTCCGGAGACTTTATCCTGCAAGAAGATCATTTAAAACAAACACCCAGGATTCTCAAGAAGTATCCTCAGGTTCTGTCACTATGTCGAGTAAGTATCCACGTTTGTATGTAATTAAATGCTTAAATTGAAATGAAATAAGGATACTTATCTGTTTTGGATGTGTAGGCGCTGGAAAATCTTCAAGATCTGCCTCCAAATTCAGTGTCACTGACCTTGACACTGTCCGATCCTCAAAGAAGAAGCTTGCTGCCAACCCAGCTGTCATGATCCCCAAGGCAACCACTTCGAAGGGAAGATGTGGAAAGAAAAGGAAGACCTCTGAAGCTGACAATCTAGAAGGCTTGCCTCTAATCCGCCATCAGTTCCTCGAGTACTTTGCTGAGGTAAGGATCACTGACTTAGCTTAATGTCCTGCCTACTTGAGGATCACGTGATCCTGATCTTTGCATTGTCTTCTTTGTAGAAATTTGCTGAAATCGAGGACTATGTTGGGAACGTTGAAGAGATTGAGGATAAATATTTTGACCTCCAAAAAGTGGCGGTGCTCATGGATCACATGATTGCCTCCCTCGAAAAGGACCTCAATGATGGCAAAAATCAGGCGGTTGCAGCTCAGATCAATGCTGACTACGAGAAGCACGAGATCATGCAGGATGCCAAAGTCTCCGCTGCCATTGCCATGTACAAGACCAAGTTGCAGATGGCCCAAGAAGCTCAGGATCCTAATTTTGACAGGAGCAACTGGGACATGGGGGGCTGGAAGGCTAGGCTGGTTGAGTTGGAAGACGAAGAAGAGGCTGATGAGGTTCTGGCAATCGAGGCTGGTGGCAGTGGCAAGGATTATGGTGGAGAAGCAGGTGGAACTGGAGGAGATGGTGATGCAGCCAAGGTGTAAGCTGCATGGATGGGCGATGAAGGACATTTCTAGACGTAGCCGGAGCCCATTTTTTTAGAATTTGGTAGTTTATTTTGGTTATGGTGCTTTTGTTGAACAATGAAGGGTTGTAATAACTTTAGACAATAGTTTATAGGGTGAAGGATCATGGATCCTTGAACAATAGGCAGGATAATGGGAGGTGGATGGATCCTCTGTTTGGGGGATGAAGCCACTCGTTATCCTTCCGTCTTTTATTTCCTGCACTACAAAGACCCGTAAACAATGGACACCCTTTGCCAACCCATGTGGACGGGCCACGTTTTGCTGGTAGAAACGTGGGTTGGCAATTTTGACAACCTTAAGGGGTTTAATGTTTTGTGAATAAAATAACTTTAACTTTTTGGCAATCTCCCGTGTTGCTATTCTTGTTAGTACTTTACTTTTCAATTATTGTGATATTCATTTTGTCTAAACTTATCAAGTAAAGGAAAAATTTAATAAATATCCTCAAAAAGTTTAGGATATGATCAAGGATCACATATCCTATAATCGATAAGTTCCAAAAAGTAATATAGTTTAAGGATCACAAGTTCAGTTGTCAAAGGACAAGGGTTACTCAAACGCGTAATGAATAAAACCAAAATAGTTAAGGATCATACCTGAGAATCCAAGTTAGGATCCTAACCCTTAACACTTATAATCGGGATAACCAAAGGACAAACCTTAGTAGAAGGTAAGGATCAAGGCTCATTGGTCGTTTATCTCCAAAAACCTGAAATAGGATACAAGTTGGGACTAAGCCAATATAAGACAAGAGTTAGTAACTGGGGACAAGCCCAACAATTCTGGGGACAAGCCCAATATACTGGGGACAAGCCCAAAGGATAACTGGGGACAAGCCCAAAGGATCGTGTGTAAACTGGAGTATGGCCCTCACTGGCGACTATCCAAACTTAGTGACATGAAAATGCCAAAACCTTAGCTAACGTGAAAATGTTAGAAACCTTAGGAACGGATGTATGGTACGTCTACCATTATACGTAGGATCCTGAATATAGCCAGTACAATGAAATTGTCAGCCCTAAAGCGAGTACTGGTCCCATTGCCATGAACTATACCAGGATCATCGTGCGCTACTGGCGAAACTGGGGACAGGCCCAAACTGGGGTTAAGCCCAAATAACTGGGGTCAAGCCCAAATAATTAGGGTCAAGCCCAAATAACTGGATACTTCTGTGGATACTCAATCCTTAGTTAAGGATACCTGAACCTTCAAAACTCAGAATCAAGTGAAAGGAGGATAAAGGACGCATGATCCTTATCCTTATATAAGAGAATAAAAGAATGAAATAGTTTGAGATTAGAATGTTACCAAAATGAGGATCATCTGTTCTGTAAGGATCATTCAAGGATACTCGTCATGTAAGGATCATGGATCCTTGTCACATGAAATATTTCTTCAAATGGACAGCATTCCAAGCTCTTGGCAGCAAATCACCTTCCATTGTTAGCAATCGATATGCCCCCTTTCCTGCTTCAGCTTCAATCAAATAAGGGCCTTCCCATTTTGGTGCCAACTTTCCATCAGCAGGATTGGTGGTATTCTGAAATGCTTTCCTTAATACCATATCACCAACTTGGAATTTCTTGATCCTGACATTTTTGTTGTAGGCTCCAGCCATCCTTTGTTGATAACTAGCCATCCTTATCCTTGCCAAATCCCTGATTTCTTCTACAGTATCCAAGTCTTGAACCAAGTTTTCAGCATTTTCTTCAGGATCACGAACGCTTGTTCTTGCAGTTGGAACCACCATCTCTGTAGGGATCACTGATTCTGCCCCAAATACCAAAGAAAATGGAGTTTGGCCAGTAGCATTCTTGGAGTTTTTATGCCGGAGATCAACTCTTGATCAAGGGCTTTTTCCTCGTATAAATCCTTGTGTCATTTGTTCATTACATTTCTGAGTTATCCTTAACATTGTTTCTTGATTCAAGCATCATTCCTCACAACAAAGATTTGGTTACATTATCTTAGCCTGATTTTTGACCAAAATACCTGGATCCTTCCAATCATGAGATATATACAACATGGAGAGATTCCTACAGGAGAAAATCCTAGAGCTTTCAAAGTCAAGGTATCTCAATTTACAATACTAAATAACATGTTATATAAACGATCTCTTGCAGGTCCATATCTAAGGTGCATCGAGGATCCAGAAATTCAAGAAGTTCTAAAGGACTTTCATGAAGGAGATTGTGGAAACCACTTGTGGCAGAGCACTATTCTCAAGGATCCTTAGAACAGCATACTATAGGCCTACCACGAAGAAGGATGCTATGGATTATGCAAAGAAATGTGATGCTTGTCAAAGACATAGCGATATCCTTCATCAACCAGCGGAACCTCTGCATCATGTATCATTTTCTTGGCCATTCATGAGATGAGGAATGGATATAATTGACAAACTTCCCAAGGCACCAGGAGGGAAAGTATTTATGCTAGCCATGACAAACTACTTCTCTAAATGGATAGAAGTAGAAGCTTTTGCTCAAGTCAGAGAAAAGGAAGTTATATCCTTCATTAAGCGAAACATTATTACTAGATTTGGAATACCTTCTAAAATTATTTGTGATAATGGATCCCAATTTATTGGGAGTAGAACTACTAACTTTTTGTGACAGATGGCCAGTTATCAATAAAGAATAGCTGGAGCATACAACAAAAATGTCAGGATCAGAAGATTTCAAGTCGGTGATTTTGTGTTAAGGAAAGAATTCCAGAACACTACGAATTCGGCTGATGGCAAATTAGCATCAAAATGGAAGATCCCTACGTAATTGAAGCTGAAGCAGGAAAAGGGGCATATCATTTGTTAACAATGGATGGTGACCTCATACCAAGAGCTTAGAATGTTGTTCGTCTCAAAAAATACTTTAAGTAAGAAGGATCAGGGATCCCCAGCCATACCAGTATTCTGATTAAGGATCCGGGATCCTCAAAGGATATATGATTCTACATTTGGTAACACATTACTTTCATTTTCATTCATTTTATTCTTATTACTTATCATAAGTTAACGATGTTAATCAGTTAACATCTATTTTCACAAAGTTTAAGCTTTTGCAGAGTTGTTATCATTTTACAGAAGATCAAAGTGGTTGGCCAACTCTCCAAAGTATTTGGGCTTGTCCCCAGTTTTTTGGGCTTGTCCCCAGTTATTTGGGCTTGTCCCCAGTTTGTTGTGCTTGTCCCCAGTTTATTTGGGCTTGTCACCAGTTTGTTGGGCGTGTCCCCAGTTTATTTGGGCTTGTCCCCAGTTTGTTGGGCGTGTCCCCAGTTTATTTGGGCTTGTCCCCAGTTATTACGGGTTCATTCCCAATTATTTGGCTTGGTCCCAAGTTTGTTTTTCCTACAGGATCTTGGAGCTTTGAAGTTATACAAGTTCTGACAATAAGGATCCTGGATCCTCGAAAACTTTACTTTTCACAGTTTGTTTATTTAGTATTAATTTACAAGGATATAGAATTCTAACTTGGATTCTCTGGTATGTTATATTCTAACTTTTTCTAAGCTGCAAGTTGTCTCTTATCCTTTTTGGTTAAGGATCATTGATCCACATTTGTATGAACACTTCAAGTTTTATTTTAAAAGTTTAACATTATCATCAGAATTCTAATAACTTTCCAGTTGTTTGGCGATGATATCTTTGAAAATAGAAAGCATACATGAAAAATAAAGAGGAAAGAAACAACAACAAATGTAGCTAAAAAAGTTTAATGTTGTTACCTATTCATTATGTATCAAAATCATCTGGCCTGGATTTCACCAGCAAAATCATGGATCATCCACCCAGGGCTATCTAACAGTTAAAGTGTCTATGCAGAAATTAAAGTGCAGGAAGGTTAATAGCGAAGTGTGTAGAAGGATTCATTCTCCACAAACAGAAGGATCTTCTTGTCTGTAAAGGCATTTGAGGAGTTATCTCTAACTCTATATTTTTCAATGATGATTATAGCAGGTCTTATCAGTGACGATAGGCAGTGTAACGACTAGTTACCAGCAGCAACGGCTAGTCCGCTTCTAACGGAAATATGACAGCTGTGAATCCTTATCACAACTGCCATATTAGGGGCAATTGTTAGGGCATGAATTTTATGCTAAGGATCATCTATCCTGAGACTGGGCATGGATCACGGATCCTTAATGGATGATGCAGGGAGTCTGAGGATCCAGAGTCTGAGGATCCAGGATCCTTAACAGAACTTATGATTTCTAACAATTGTCACGTTTTTTAATGTTTATATGCAGGTAATGGACGACATGGGCTTAGTCTTTGCTGGAATCTCGTGGAATATGCTTCATAGGCATGTGTTTGATGAAGAAATAACCGTTTTGGAGAACATGGGTGACCTCCACCTTTTTAGGAAAGTTTGTTGCTGGATATTTCTTATTTTTTAAGGGGAAAACGAGCTCATTTGAGGCATAAGTCGAACACACCACAGAAAAAACACACAACACTCGAATTCTCTGCAAACACTTAGCAAAAACACACATTTATACTAGCAATTCATTGTATTGAGCTTGTTTTCTTCCGAAGTTGTACAAGGTTCATTATTGTTTTTGCAATATATTTGGTGATCAGTAGTTTCCATCACCCGATGTTTTTTATGCCGGAGATCTTCTAAAGATCAAGGGCTTTTTCCTCGTATAAATCTCGGTGTTCATTGTTGATTTCATATACTTGTCGTTCATACAATTAACCAAGCATCATACCTCACAAAATCAGATTTGGTTGCATTATCCTTGTGTGATTTTTTTACCAAAACAGTATCTGCTTGCCATTGCCGACACACGTTTTGCAGACATTAGTTCCCGCCGCAACGCGCGGGCGAAATCAACTAGTTCTTAATAATTATATAAGTAAGTTTGATTAGGTTAGAGTTGGTTTTCTAAACTAATTGTGTAAATTAGGCATGAAAATGAAAAAAAAGTTGATTATTTATTAGGAAAAATGAAACACTTTCGGTTTTGTGTTTGATTACTTGATTGCAGAGCCGTCCCCGAAAACTCTCAAAAAATTTAGGTCTCGGACAACAAAAAGAATTGGACCCAAAATTGTGGTTAAGGGGAAATGAATTAAAAAAATAAAACCTTATTGGTAGAGCAAAGACTTGAACTTGAGACCTTTATATTATCTTGAGATGGTTTTTTCTACTACGCCACCAATATTTTTTTTGCATAATAAACGGATAAATATAATAAATATATAATTTAATAAATATATAAAAGCTTATAAAAACTTTTCGGGCCCTATGAAAATTTGGGCCTAGGACGTTAGCACGGATTGGCAAGCCGGCCCTGATTGATGGTAATTGGGTATTTGATAGAACGTTTAATTTGTAAATAGATTTACCTCATATTATTTCAACAATAATTAACATTAGGTGTGGGCTATGAAAAAGCACACAAATTTTCCTTTCCTTTAACTATTTGTGAAATTGACACAATTAATTAGAATCCGCGTTCGTGAATTTAATACACACATTTCAGGGAACTAATCAGTTTTTTTTTTTTTTTTTTTTTTTTTTCTCAAACCACCTCCAAACATTTTTTTGACAGCAAATTTCTTTTATTCCTGTCGTCTATGGTACTTGAATCCAATACCTCCACCTCCTAAGGTGTTTAAAGACTAAATCCAAACATTTCAAACCTCTTTAAATTTCAATTAGATGACGAAACTTTATATGACATGAAGTGCCCACATCATAACCATAAGAACACACGGTGTGGGCATGGTGGCTTCTTTACGTTGTGTATATCGGCCTGCGAACGGCATGGAGGGCGATGTTGGGTTGGAGGCGGGGTAATTTCCACCTGCGCGTAGGCATTTAATATGGCGACGTGGCACGATGCGGTTGGGGGTGGGTTATATCCGTTGCCCCCAACGGTTAATTTTTTTTATTTTTTTTAAATTTACTTTAAAAAAAAATAATAACTTCTACTATATAATCAAACAAATTCTACCTTACTTAAAAAAATAATACTTCTCCTATATAATCAAACAAATTCTACCATTTTTATTTTACAAAAACTCTCATTTCATCTCATTTTCTCTTCAATAATTTAGAAAAAATATCATCGATTCCATAGACGGAAGAAGTGGGCATCACGTTGTGTGAATCTTGGGTCGAAACGCTTACCCACTATACGTCTCGTGATCGCTTGGGTCCATTTTGGGGACGTATTTTCCAACAATTTTGTATTCACAAAGGTGACAACACTCGAACCGTGGATGCACTTTCTTCGCGTGTCCGGACTATTCGTTTGGATAGTTTAAGATTTGAGACGGTGTAAAACGCCGTGCAACTTGACGGTGGTAACCTTTCGGAAGACGACGTCATACAAGTCTCCCTCGTCGACTACAGGCACCAATACAACCATAACTACGAACACGTTTTGGCATGACAGATAATTAGATTTTTTGTTTAATTATGTTTAGGTTTAACGTTAAATTTTAATTATGTAACGTTTTTTAGTTTATTTCGTGTGTTTATTTTAGTTTCGTTTTTTTAACTTATGTAATGTTTTTATTTTTTAAATAATGTAATTTTTTTATTAATGTATTTCTTTAATTAGTATTAATGTTATTTCTTTAATTAGTATTATTTTTTTTAAATTTAATAAATTTTATATAATTTTTAAATAGAAAATAATAATAAAAGTGTGTGCCACGTGTCGAATAACATCACTCTTTCAGGCCCCGTCCCCCTCCTCCTTTTTTGCACCACGTCACTTTTCTGACACTTGCTGACGTAACTGCCACATGCCGCATGATACCTCCTTTTCAAGCTCTCCCACCCTGTATATTCTAAGGGGTCGTAAAATATCAACAAAATGACTAAATTATTATTATTATTATTATTATTATTATTATTATTATTATTATTATTATTATTATTATGTCACAAGTACAAAAATTAAGATCATGTTTACTGGGGCATGACCTCACGCAAATCCTTCTCCCGTGATGATCTTCGCGGCGTCATCTTCTCCAGAATGTTTCCCCCCACTCACACACATATATATACATACATATGTATCTATAATTGAAGGGGTTATATAACCCCCTTACCACTACACCCTCTTGTGATATAAAGCCCCATAACGCCTCTCTCTTACGCATTTCGTCACTTGTTGCATAACACGCACAAAGGGGCTTTATGGCGGCTACAAGTGGTGATTTTCTATCTCATTGGCAGATCATTAAGGGCATAGAGTGAACTTTCTTGATGAAATGCAAAATACTCCTTGATATATGGTAAATTGTTTTCTCTTTTTTATGAACGTACGGTAAAAAGTTTTTAGATACCTCTTAAATTTTGTTTTAGACACGCCACTCTCCTAGTGGTCTAATAATATAGTGTCTCTCTCGTAAAAGTGACCTGATTTGAAATGATTGCAAACTAGTGGGTTACAGGCGCGCTTCGCGGCGGGGCGAACCCATTTTTGATCCGATATAGCAGTCAAAAGAGAAAACTTACAAAATAAAGTCGTGGTAAGTAAAAAAGTATGTCGACACGTGTTTTACATCGACCAGAAAATTCGATTACAAAAATACTTAGAAAGTTAAAGGGTTGTCAGTGTGAATGTTAAAAGTTGAGAAAATACAAAAAAAAATTATGTCGAAATGTAAGTCAACTTAAGTTTATATCGACACGTAAATAAAAATAAAGACGTAAAAGTCGATTAAAAAGTATTTAGAAAGTTAAGAGGTTGTAAGAGTCAATGCTGAAAATTAAAGGTTAAAAGTAAAAAAAAAAGAAAAAAAGCAAAAAGACAAAAGAAAAAGAAAAAAAAAATCACCGACTAAAAAAAGTATTTAGAAAGTTAAAGCGTTGTCAATGTAAATACTGAAAGTTGAGAAAACACAAAAAAATTACGTCGAAACGTAAATCAACTTACGTTTATATCGACACGTAAAATAAAGACGTAAAACTCGGTTAAAAAGTATTTAGAAAGTTAAGGGGTCGTAAGAGTTAATACTGAAAGTTAAAGGTTAAAAGTAAATAAAAAAACAAAAAGACAAAACAAAGTCAAAGATCCAAAAAAAAAAAAGAAAAAAAAATTATTACCATAGCACTGTTCATTGAGAATGTTATGAATTAATACTATATATATATAAGAATTTAAGATTACGTAATATTTAAATGTAAAAAGTTGGCTTTATTTGTATTTTTTTTTACACTATAGGGGCCTTGTGGTAGATTACGAAAGTCAAGGGTGGCAAGAAGATAAACCAAGCCACTACCCACATCACACGGACCGACCATGGACCATCATGACAATGTGGTTCAAAATAATTCGCCTCAATTTCCTATCAAAAAAAAAAAAAAAAAGATGCGTGTGCGAATCTTTCAACCAATTTACCCTTCACAAAAAAAAAAAAAAAAAAAAAAAAAAAAAAAAAATTCCAAACTCCAAGACAGTCGTTTATTTTTTTCTTATATGGCCTGCTCATTCCCACATTCATGGCACCATGGTCCGTAGCCCATACAAAGTCGCCGCTCATTCTTTCCTCACCCTTTGCTCTCTTCACAAGCAAAATATCCCCAAATCTCTCAACTCTTTTTCCCAATTTCTCATATACTTTTTTCTTGAATTATCTTCAACTTAATCAATCCAACAGTCAAAACAGAGTCTTTATCTTTAATCACCGGTACGTATTGGTTTAATCTTGTGTTCTAATTGATGGGTTTTGTTTCGATTGAGTTCTTGATTGTTAATCCTATCTTGATGTGTATTTATCCAAATGGGTTTTTTGTAGATTTCTTTTCTGATTAATTTCTTGGAGAAGGAAGTTCAGGGATATGTCTAAATTCGAAGGAGTTCTTGTGTCTGATCATTGGCTTCAAAGCCAGTTTACACAAGTTCAACTTCGTAGTCTTAAATCCAAGGTTTGTTTTCATATCCACATGTTAATCGGTCTTGATTTGGTGTTGTTATTGGAAGATTATATCGAATTTGTTTGATACCCTTTACGATTCGAGATTGATTTCGGTTGTTAATCTGTAGTTTATCTCATCAAAGAATCAAAATGGTGAAGTTACAGCTGCAGATTTGCCTGTTTTGCTTGCAAAGTTGAAGCCTTTTAATGAGATGTTTAAGGAGAATGAGATTTCAGATTTGTTGTCTAAATCTGGTTTGGATATGAGTAATGGGATTGACTTTGAAGGATTCTTGAGGGTAAATAATAAGAATTTTACTCGTATTATTACATCGATTATGTTATGAATAAGCATTGACTACATAGATTATATATTTATACAGGCTTACTTGAATCTACATTCACAAGCGGCTGTGAAATTGGGTAATTCGAATAACTCGTCTTCGTTTTTAAAAGCCACAACGACGACTCTACTTCACACCATTGATGAATCCGAGAAAGAATCGTATGTTGCGCATATCAATAGTTATCTTAGAGACGATCCGTTTATGAAGCAGTTTCTTCCCATAGATCCAGCTACCAATGCCTTGTTTGAGCTAGCTAGAGATGGAGTTCTTCTATGGTATTTAAACATGTTTTTTTTCGTTATGTTGTGAATGCACGAGCCTATCGTTTATGGTGGTTTTGATATGTGGTTTTCTGTTGTAATGTAGTAAACTTATTAATGTTGCGGTGCCTAATACAATAGATGAACGAGCTATTAACACGAAACGAGTGCTCAACCCGTGGGAACGAAATGAAAATCACACTCTTTGCCTTAACTCTGCTAAGGCTATAGGATGTACGGTAGTAAATATTGGCAACCAGGATTTGGTTGAGGGAAGAGTAAGTTATTATTAAAGGTTTATTTAGAGTTATATTCATAATTTCGTGCTTTTTGGTTTTGAGAATCTGACTTCTTCTTTTGTCGATTTTTGCAGCCTCATCTTGTTCTTGGCCTAATTTCTCAGATTATAAAGGTGAGTTGTTCATCAAATCATCTTTATGGGTGTTCATTTTAGAACCAATAATACGTTTTAAACCACGAGCATAGTTGATAATAGCGACAAGCCACCTATACGCTACGTAGCGATAGCGATGAAATAGTGGGTGCTATTTTATGTTTAGCGTCACACTAGAAGAAAATTTTAGAAATATTTTATATGTATATTATATTTAAATACACTGTTTTTTTATGTATATTTAACAAAAAACCTAAAATCCCGCTATTTTATACCTATAAAATCCCGTTATTTATATTAAAATAGACAAAAAAAAAACCCTAAAATTCCGCTATTTACCCGCCTTGGAGGCGCCAAAATCAGATAGTGACACATGAGCACTTCGCTACGCTATTCGCTATGGCACCCGCTATGAGCGCTATTAACAATCATGACCACGAGAACGGCATAATGTATGTTAACATATTGCTTTGAATTGATACACGATAGACAAGACGGTTTATGTGACCGGTTCTGTTTCTCTCTCCCACTACTTGTAATTATTTTTTATGCATAATGCGGTTCTTAACATATTATTGGTTTCAAGACGAACATGCCCCTGTATATTTTGGATTATTTGTTTGCTGATCTTAGGTTATTGTTGCTGTTTCTTTAGATACAACTCCTGGCAGATCTCAACCTTAGAAAGACACCTCAGCTTGTGGAATTGGTGGAAGATAACAATGTAATTCTTAATCTTTCATTTAATTTGCAATTTCATTTTATTTGTGAATTATAATAATTTAAATTGTTTCTATAATTAATGTGCAGGATGTTGAGGAGCTAATGGGACTAGCACCTGAGAAAGTCCTACTAAAATGGATGAATTTCCATCTTAAAAAAGCAGGTTACAAAAAACCTGTCACCAACTTCTCGTCTGATCTAAAGGTAACCGTACCCTTACATATGTGCTCAATGAAGTCTAAGTCATAATATTGGCATGGTTACGTCCTTCAACTTGTTTATATCTAACAAAACTGTGTACTTCTTAAAAAAGTTGACCCGTAACTTGTCAAACCGTTATTCATTCGGTGGCATGACTTCCACGGTGTGCAGGAACGCTGACACGGACAGAATGTGCAATTCACTAAGCTGATGTGGATAATTTTTTTTAGTATACTATTTTTTTAATTTAATAATATTATTATAACGATAATTATGGTACTGTAAAAGGCTAAATGCATTACAAATATCAATAAGCTTGTTAGGAAATAGCAGCTAACACTGTGATTTGCTACATTTGTAGGATGGAGAAGCATATGCTTACCTGCTTAACGTTCTTGCACCAGAACATTGCAGCCCCGCCACTCTAGACACCAAGGACCCCACCGAAAGGGCAAATCTGGTACTCGAGCATGCTGAAAAAATGGACTGTAAACGTTACTTGGCTCCCAAGGATATCGTTGAAGGCTCCACAAATTTAAATCTTGCATTCGTTGCACAAATATTCCACCAAAGGTTTAAGATCGCATTATCCGTTATCTGTTATCATAACAGCCAAAAAAAATTTATTTATTAATTTTTTTTTTAAATTTTGGTATATTTATCTTGCAGAAATGGTTTATCTACTGATAACAAAAAGATATCGTATGCCGAGATGATGACCGATGATGAAGAAATGTCTAGAGACGAGAGATGTTTCCGACTTTGGATTAATAGTCTTGGGATTTCTTCTTACATTAATAATTTGTTTGAGGATGTCCGAAATGGGTAGGTGCAAATGTGTAATTATTGATCTTTTTTATCAACTTTTTGAATAAAATTATTTATCGGTTGTTCGTGTGTTCATGCAGATGGACACTTCTGGAAGCTGTAGATAAGGTTTCTCCAGGATCGGTTAACTGGAAGCATGCAACGAAACCTCCGATCAAGATGCCGTTTAGGAAAGTTGAGAATTGCAATCAAGTTATTAAGATCGGGAAGCAGCTGAAGTTTTCGCTTGTTAATGTAGCTGGAAACGACTTTGTACAAGGGAATAAAAAACTTATACTCGGTAAATTACAGGATTAAACTTGGACTTGTTTCTTAGTTTGTTTTCGTTTTAAGAAAAGAATATAATTTTTGTGTGTTCATTTGCAGCTTTCTTGTGGCAGTTGATGAGGTTTAATATGCTTCAACTTTTGAAAAACTTGAGATCGCGTTCTTCACAGGGGAAGGAGATAACAGATGCGGATATTTTGAAATGGGCGAATAAAAAAGTGAAAAACACAGGCCGGATGTCGCAAATGGAGAGTTTTAAGGTTGGAAAAACATCTATTTTTTTTTAATTTAGAGTAAAATGTCATTTTCGTCCCTAAGGTTTGGCTACTTACATCCAAAGGTTTGTTTTTCCGCATCTGGATTCAAACGTTAACTCGTTAACTCCATCCATTTTTTAACGTCAAGTCAGGGGTATATTTGTCATTTTAGACATTTTTTTTGTGATGATTAAAGGGTTTGGGTTGGGAGAAAGTTAACAGAGGTGAATGTTTATTTCTTATAGTGTTTTCTGTTTTAATAAAAAATGTCTAAAAAGACGTAAATGCCCCTCATTTAACGGAAAAAAATGGATGGAGTTAACGTGTTGGATAAAAATGGCAAGATTTCAAACCTTTTGGATTCAAATGCGGAAAAACAAACCTTTGGACGAAAGTCGCAAAAGTGGCCAAACCTCATAGAGGAAATGGTGTTTTACTCTTTAATTTATCAATCATGATTATATACATTATAACTGGTTGATTAATGGTTGTGTAGGATAAGAGCCTTTCAAATGGTATTTTCTTTCTTGAGCTTTTGAGTGCGGTGGAGCCCAGGGTGGTCAACTGGAACCTTGTAACCAAGGGTGAAAGTGGTATGTTTTTTTTTTTTAATATCTTCAAGACCCTGTTAAATCTTCAAATACGGTATTTGGTTTCTAATTTCCTGATGTAATGGTGCTTACAGATGAGGAGAAGAAGTTGAATGCAACTTACATAATCAGTATTGCGCGAAAGCTTGGGTGCTCAATTTTCTTATTGCCTGAAGACATCATGGAGGTAAATTAAAACGGGTCGATTTGATTATGCTTTACCGGCAAAAACACAAAAATTAGTAGCTAAAAAGGGTCAAATGGTTCGAATCATGGAATACATCGCAAAAATTAGTAGCTATGCGGCGGGATTACAGTCTTTTGTTACGTTGCAGCTGGTTGTCATTGAACACATGATCGGCTTCTTTGCTCAACTAACGTGTTTTTGTATGTTTATCATCTTTTAAAATTACTTATGGTGAAACAACAAATCTAACACCTTTTTTACTAAATGTTTTAACAATTTTTAACTTTTTAGAAACATTAATGATTCTTGTTATAAATTTAACTTTTAAAGTGACCATTGTAAATTTATTAGGTTTTTAGTGCTTTCTTAAATGCACAGTTGTTTATGCTTCCACACTTGTACCAAATGCAACAACATTGTTCTTAAGTGTCATAAAATTGAATTTGCAGTTACATTGTTGCCCTGCTCATATCTTTTATATAGTAGTATATATATATAGATTATATAACCTTTTGTAATCATATTTGACACATCAATTATACCTAAAAAGATAAGTAAAGGTGATTGACAAAAAGTGTTCAGGGTCAACCCAATCTGACCCGTTTCGGCTTACACCTAAATTACATGTTTTGACCCGTTACTTGGCCCGCCCATCTTAACAGGTGAACCAGAAGATGATGCTTATGCTAACAGCCAGCATTATGTACTGGAGTCTTCTTCAATCTACAGATGACGCAGAATCATCACCTTCATCTGTTGCAGCAACACCAGAAGCATCACCAGCACCGTCTGTTAATGGAGATGCACCATCTGTTAATGGAGATGACGGCTCCGAGTTCTCCATGGGGGCTGAAATTACCAATTTGTCCATTGATGATGCAGCATCTGATACTACAGTCTCTTCAACTCATGAAAACAATGATACTCCTTTACAGTGATATATTCTTTTATTTGTAAGTAACAAAAGGGAAGGTGAGAAGAAGGTATACATAAATTTTGATAAGAAAAACTAGGTACAACAATGGGTTATAATTTTTTTTTTAACTGAAATAAGTTGTACATTCTTTCATGCAATTAAAGTTCAGTTAAAAGATATATGTTCTAAATTTTTTGTTTGTGATGTATGATTTTCTTTCCATCTTTGAACATTCTGTTATAATTTAGTTTAGAAGTAAACAATAAAAAATATTAATTACCAGTATATTATAGTAGTTTATTATTATATTTACTTTTAATACTATTTTTAATTTTTTTCCTTTTTTAAAATCATATATTTCCTTTACCATTTTTTTTAATAATTCTTTTTTCTTTTTTTAAAACATATATTAATTTATTGATTAATTAGATACTTCTTTAATAATTTATGTTTATAACTTTTTCTAAAAACTTAAGTACGTAGTTGCGCTTGATTTTTTCCCTGACATTCCGTTATAAATTTTGTTAAAAACAAATTTGTACTTAAAATAAAGTATTTATTTTGTATTATAAAACGGTACAACGATAAATAAACCGTTCTAATGGCTTGTTTTTCTAAAAAAATGCTTTATTTTTAAATCACGTTTGTTTTACATCATCATTTCCTTTTAAATGTTTAGTGTGGAAAATTTGTGTCAACACATGAGAAAATGGAGACACATTGAGATAGAGAATGGAATGTTAAATCATTATTAACCTAATAATTTTAATATGTAAATAATTAAGTGAGTTATATTATATTATATTGGGTTAGGATATAATAGGAAGTTTACTTGGCTAAAAAGGCTAGGAAGTGATCTTGACCATCCATTTAGTTAATCAAGGGCTAAGATTAAATGATGAAAATTGAAGGGAAGAAAAGAGGCGCGTGAGTTTGTTTAGGGGCATTCTAGTCAATCCAAGGCAATAGTTTATCTCTCCTTCAATTCCCCTCCATTTTTTAAACGTTAATAACTCTTTCATACGACATTATTTTTTTTTATAAAAATTGCACCAAAAAAACGAGCGTTTTTTTATCTTTAAAACGAGTATACTATTGCTATATTTTTGAATTTTTTTTTGAAAACCCAGTTGCGTAAAACGCAATGGAAAAAACCAAGTTGCGTAAAACGCAATGGAAAAAAAACCTAAAAAATGACATCTTTCTAAAACGCAATGCACAAAAAACACAAAGAAATGTCTTATTTGTAAAACGCAATGGCCAGAAAACACAAAGAAATGTGTTATTTCTAAAACGCAATAGCCTAAAAACACAAAATAAAGTGTACTTTCTAAAACGCAATGGACTGAAAACACATAAAAATGTGTTTTTACCTAAAACGCAATGCACAAAAAACACAAAGAAATGTCTTATTTCTAAAACGCAATGGCCAGAAAACACTTAAAATGTATGTTTTCTAAAACGCAATAGACTGAAAACTCATAAAAATGTGTTTTACCTAAAATGCAATGCACAAAAAACACAAAGAAATGTCTTATTTATAAAACGCAATGGCCTAAAAAAACAAAAGAAAGTGTTCTCTCTAAAACACAATGGACTGAAAACACCTAAAAATGTGTTTTACCTAAAACGCAATGACTAAAAACACTTCAAAAATGTGTTTTACCTAAAACGCAATGACTAAAAACACTTAAAAATGTGTTTTTTTTGTAAAACGCAATAGCCAGAAAACAAATAAAACTCTCTTATTTCTAAAACGCAATGGACACATAAAATTGTCTGTAAACTGTCTGTGAATTGTCTGAACCAGAGAGTAGCAAATAAAAAATTGTCTGAATTGTCTACGAATTACTATCTTCGAAATGAGCCAATTTCTGGAAAATTAAATTTTCTGATGCATTTTTATTAAAGCAATTTAATTGTCTGAACCAACTCAACCCCAGCCAGGGGCTCTGCCCCTTGGACCCTGCCAGGGGCTGCCGCCCGTGGGACCCTGCTACTAGGGGCGCTGTCCCCGGACCCCCGCCAAGATCGTAAAACGCAATGTGACTAAATCAAAAACCCAGATCATAAAAATGAAATTAAAGAATTTCTTACATGGATCGAAGTCGGTTTCTTCAATGATTGACGAAATTTGAATGATAGAAACACTTATCAGCGATCGAATCGAACAGATCGAGTGATTATCTTTAAAATCATAGGAAAAAATGAGATTTTGTATGAAATTAAACTGGGTTTATTCAAAAAAGCTGAAGAACACGTTGATCGGGTGTTTGATTCAATGATTGGTGACGAAAATCGCACTATAATGTAGTGATTATTGAGATAGAAAGTGAAGAATGGTTGAAGATGGTGAGTTTTGAAAATGGTGAGTTTTGATGTTACTGGGAAGAAGAAAGAAGAAGAAAGAAGAAGAAAAGGATATGATTGACTAAAATACACTTCCTCTTTATTTTAAATTTTGCCACATGTCCTAATCCTATTGCTTTCTATCCTTCCTAGCCAAAATAAACTTCCTATTTGATCCTCACCCATATTATCATATATAAACTTTGAACCTTTATTAAATTTGTAATTCATTTATTCTTTAATATTACATCATATAAGAAAAGGATATTTTAACATGAGTTAATAGCCAAAATGGTCCCTGAGGTTTGCTCACTTTTGCCACTTTGGTCCAAATTCCATTTTTTTTAAATCTGGGTCCCTGAGATTTGCATTTTTTTTGCCATTTTAGTCCAAATTTCAAAAAAGTCAAATTTTATCAATTTTTTTACTGAAATTTGTCTTTATCCTTATTTCAAACAAGGGCAAAATTGTCATTCTATATTATTATTAAGCAATTTATATTAAAGAAAATTAAAAAAAACCCCTTAAAAGCCCCATGTATCGTTCCAAAACCCTCATTCCCCATCATCTTCTTCCTTCCTCACCTGCTTCAAACCCTAACAATGGTGGTATGCACATGTGGAGCTCCGACGCAGATTCGCACATCATGGACCACACAAAACCCAGGTCGTCGATTCCATCGTTGCAACAAACCTAAGCCAGTAAGTCGATTAAACTCCTATCCCCAATTTCATGTAAACCTAACCCTAAAATTGTTGATGTTCAATACAGGGGCAAAGTTACGGTTTCGTTGCTTGGGCTGAGCCGCCGATGATTCAGAACCCTGCTGTGATGATTCCTGGGCTGTTGGACACTATCAAAAAGCTTGAAGATAATGCAATCTTAATGTATGCTTGTACACTGGTTCAACAGTATGCTTGTACACCTCTTTCCAAGTCTCTAGCCAGTAAACTGGATGAACCCATTTTTCCGGAACTCCATCACCTCTACCATGCAATCCCATATCCCAGATACATGCAACTGAATGTCTACAAGGGATACCTGTGAGATCCCATCTTCTACAAGAGCAGGTCCTTTCATCCAAACTCACAACCCTTTGGTCTTGGTGGTCATTAAAGTGTGTGCTGACCTGATACTTTGACCCTCCAGTCCAAATCACAGTGTACTCTGCAGCTTCATTCTTGATAGTTTGCAACAATTCAGTAGCTCCTGGAGTTAAAGGACCTTTATATTTGGCAATCTTCTTATGCACCACAACAATCTTCCTCATTAAATACTCCTTGATATACTTTAGACATGTTATGACTGGCTTGTCCCTGCCTTGTATCAGTTGCCTATTGAATACCTTGCAAATGTTGTTTAGCAATATGTCACACCTAGCCCTGCATGTAACATCTTGAATTCATTAACTATGCTAAGACAAGCCAAATAAATGTAATTACTATGCTAAAGTATAAACATGTGAAGAAGGCTCTTGACCAATGTTTGCTTGGTATTTCTTTCAGCCAATCATGTAAAGCTTTGTCCTTATCAAGTACTGCCTTCATAGACTTTTCAAACTCTGGTATTGTTGATGCAGAGGCACAATTCCACAGCAGGTTTTTGTTTTCATCTCCACTCCATTTTGATTTCATATTTTCGTGTATATGTCTCAGGCAGTATCTATGCTCTGCACTAGGATACACTTTAGACATTGCAGGAATTAACCCCTATGATTATAGTCACAAAATAGATTAACAGTTTAATAAAAAGAGTTTAATAACAGTTTAATAAAAAACAGAAAAATAGCTTAATAACAGTCACCTTTTGCCTGTCACATATGAAAGTGAAGTTGCTGTTAGATTCCAGATCCAGATCTCCACCTAGACACTTAAGAAACCACGTCCAACTGGCAGTTGTCTCAGCCTCCACCACTGCATACGCAACAGGGTAAATCCCATTGTTGCCATCCACTCCTACTGCCGTCAGAATCTGGCCAGGGAAGGGCCCTTTCAAAAAACATCCATCAACCCCTAGTATAGGTCTTCCTATTAGTTTGAAGCCTGCCTTCATTGCACCTAAACAAACGTAGATCCTCCTGAACTGCCTTGTTGGACTGCTAGGATTGCAATTTGGCTCAACATCAATCTTAACTGTGCTGCCAGGATTAGATCTTAATAGCTCCTCACCATAATCCCTAAGATTCTCATATTGTGCCTTATAATGACCCTGTACTCTTTGTGTGGCCTTCATCCTAGCCCTAAAAACTTGATGCAAAATAACCTCCACTTGATACTTCCTTTGTAGATCTTCCTGTAAAGCTTTTAGTGGAATCCCAGGGTTGATTTTAACAGTTTGTTGAATCTTCTTAGCTATCCAAGCAACTGTACAAAGTTTAACATCTCTCGTGTTCAAACATTCATGCTCATTGTGGTAGGTTTTAACAACCCAAGACCCTGTTTTTTTCACTTTTGAAACATACAATAACCAAGGGCAAGTGGGTGGTGTATTCTTTTTAGGGTTAGAAGTTGAATTTCCCGAATTACCCTTTGATGTTCCCACGTGTATGGGCCCATGTGCCTCTTTGGCATTTTCAGAATTCTCCTAAACGCAGGTTGTTGGGAGGTGCCTTCATCATTTACTTCACAACTACTCAGTTTTGGAATCCTACCTATACAAATTACCCGAAGTCTGGTTTTATCATTCCTTGTAATGTGTAGTTGTCTCCTTGTCTCAATCGCATGATTCTTGACAATCAACTTTACATCGTCCTTTTCAGCAAATGACTGGCCAAGATAAAAGGGATCTTCACCTGATGTTTTGCACCTTTTCTTCTTTTTCCTAACACTCCTACAAGCTTTTTGAAGAGGAGTGTCAACATCTGAATCTGTTACACTATCAAAACCATCTAAATCCACATGGTCATCTGAATCTACATCATTATCTTCTTCACATTCTTCATCAATCTCAAAATCAACGGCAGCCTTATACTCATCCATGTCTACACTATAATCGTCAACTAAGTTATCTTTGTCGACTATGTAGTCTGAATCTTCATCATCATCCTCTTCCTCACCCACATTATCAGCTCTGTCTTCCTGACCAACCTTCTTAGTTCCGTCTTTCCTAGGTGTAGTTTTAATGGCTACTGACTTTACACGTTTCCTAGGGGTAGTATCCACACATTCAGCCTTTTCACTTTCATTTTCATTTTCACTTGTAGTCCCTTCATAAGCCCCTACATAACTACTATCAGTTTTATCTTCATCATGCTTACCACTGTCCTCGTAACTTTATTGTTCACTCAAATCAACATATTCAGGTTCTCTTTCATCATTTTCTACATCCTGTTTAGGATTTTTCCTAATATGTTGAATATAAAGATCAAGCACCTTGTTTGTTTTAACATATTCAAGCAGTCTAATGAAGTCAGTGTTACTGCCTAAGGGCCTTAAACCTAACATTAAATCTTCTCTTGGAACCTTAAAATGGTATACCACAACATCCTCTTCCGAATAGCCTAACTCTACAAGCATATCATTCAACATCATCAATGATAAGAAGTCAGAATCCACCTTGTCAATGTGGTCTACCTGACCCCCACTGTAGTCAAAATCATCCTCATCAGTGAAATTACCTCCATGATGAAGTGTCAGCGTGAAAAATCCAGGTCGATTAGCTGTATATTCACAAAAAAACTTTTCAGAGATCGATTCAACTGACTTTGCCCTAACAATTTTGAAAGAAAAAACATGAAATACGTAACATATTTTACTTCAGGATCAAACGTTGTGCCTTCTCTTCGGATGCACCAGTTCCAGTCTTCGTCATCCATTGTTAGGGTTCGAGTCGGAGAAGGGAACCAGGTGGGGAAGGAAGAAGATGATGGGGAATGAGGGTTTTGATCGAAACAGGGGGCTTTTAAGGCGGTTTTTTTTTTATTTTCTTTAATATAAATTGCTTAATAATAATATAGAATGACAATTTTGCCCTTGTTTGAAATAAGGATAAAGACAAATTTCAGTAAAAAAAATTGATAAAATTTGACTTTTTTGAAATTTGGACTAAAATGGCAAAAAAATGCAAACCTCAGGGACCCAGATTTAAAAAATTTGGAATTTGGACTAAAGTGGCAAAAATGAGCAAACCTCAGGGACCATTTTGGCTATCAACTCTTTTAACATTTAAATAGGATCTCATGTTCCGGATTGATCTTGCCAGCCGTAATAGAATCATAACATCATTTAAAATCATGGATGTGGTTCCACATATTTTTAACATGTGGAACCATTCATACTTTCACATATATAATTGACATTTTCCTCTCCTTGCTTTCACACATAATTTTGCCATGTGTCATGAGCTTTTTAAGAATGTTTATTTGCAGAACTGTATGACACAACAATTCATACTTTCACATATTTGACATTTTCCTCTCCTTACTTTCACACATAATTTTGCCATGTGCAATGAGCTTTTTAAGAAGAATGTTTATAAGTAGAAGTGTGAACAACTCAGAAAGAAGGTAAGAGAGACTTGAGATGTAGGTAAAATTGACTCAAACTAGAGCCTTTTGTGTTTTTGGCTTTGTTCTTGACTGCAACAATACTTGAACAAATAATCCACTAGCAGTGGATCAAGATTCTTGTTCAACACACGTTCCTGAAAACAAATTTTGTATCTCCTCTTGTACGAACATATACGTCTCCTAGGGTGTGGAAAAAGATTGAAGTTGTAGAAAAAAATTGAGTTGAAAATGGTTTATATTTTGTGAAAATATTGTTTTTTAAGCCATCTCAAAAGTGAACCCCAAAACTCATTTTTGATATCACAAAAGATGAAACCGATTTTCAATAAATCTTGTAATTAACAAGATTAAATTGTAATAAAAATGTATTTAATTGTCAATTAAAAACTGCCTTGTGCCTTCTTAATTCATGACATAAGTTGAAACTACATGGTTAAAGTAGTGTTTCATGGTGGCTTGTTGGTGTATTTGGAAGACGAGAAACTATAAGAGGTTTTCTAACGTACCAGTGTGTATAGATAAAATTATTCATGGTATCAAATCGCTTGGGTATTTATAGTACAAGAATTGATCTAGGAATAGATCTGTAGCTTGGTTAGATTAGTGTAATTTTGTTTTGATGTAATCGATTCTTTCTTCGGGCTGCCGCCTCTACTTGGGGATGTGCGTTGTGATTAATACACACTTTAAAAAATTGGATGAAACAACGGAGCATCGGGAACCACCCAGCTAAGAAATCCAATTCAAAACAATGGATAAGATACACCATAGCCTTTTGTCCAAGATTTTTTTTCTAGTACAAGTAGCACATGTAAGTAAATTAATTAACAATCTAGAAATCATTTAGGCCTTTTGTAAGTAAGGTAGTCAAAGAAAAAATGGGAGGTTATGTCTCCCCAAGTTGATAAACCATGAAATCCAATTGAATACCATATATATGTACTTTGTATTACTAGTTGGAATTTGTTATCTTAAACCCTCTATAATGGGGTGTTATATATGGCGTCTTAGGGTGATATGGCGCCCCATGAAGCCTTGACACACCAAAACAGACGACACTATATGCGCTTATTTCCTTGTTCTCACGAAAAATATCACGCCAAAATTTTTGCTTCCTTCAAACAACAAGACCTTTGAACAATAATCATAATATTAATTTTTTTCCTAAATCTCTATATATATCCAACTTATTCTTTATCATTTTACACAACCAAATCTCAAACAAAACCCTCTTACATCTAACAATCTCACAAAAATAAAACCTCTAAAATGTCGCCGCCTCCATCGGAAGATTAGTTCACCGATCTTTACCTTAATTTTTTTTCATACGAAAAAACCATGGATGAGGAAGAAGCGGTTACGAGTGCATGTGCCCTCGCGATTCAATCCATGCAACAAGTTAACCGTTCTCCTCCGTGCCCCATCTTGAGGCAGACTTTTGTTTTGCTAGATCGTGAATACGCAAACGAGCTTTTGATGAAAGATTATTTCGATCTACACCGGTTCATGGCCCCCCGATGTTTTCAGGTGCCGGTTTTGGATTAGCAAAAGGTTATTTTTGCGCATTAATGATGATTTGGAAGCTAAGTATGTCACACCCTCAAAATCCACAAGCGGAGTAATACCGAGAGGCGTGTGACTGACCAGGATCATACCACCAATCATACTGAACGATAAGTAAAATAAAATAAAACCACCACAATCAAAACTTTTAGTGTTTACAAAAATAATATCCCAAAACCAAGTTTAAGTGTTAGCAGAAGCATAAAGTGTTAAACCCATTAATAGTTCAAAAGCATAATGTTTAATATTAGGAACCCGACAGTTGGTTCCCTGCCACAACGTCCACTCCTCGTGAAAGCTCCAGCTATTTACCTAACGACCTGCAAAGCATGCAGTAGTGTGTCAACATAAAGTTGGCGAGTTCACAGTTATTTTGTTTAGTGTTGTCCCAAAAACCATAAGTTTGTCAATTTACATTTTTCTTTATAGAAACATGTCATGGGGAGCTACCCCACTGTTTTAAACTACTAGACCCGTTACCATACCGACTACTGACTGTAATTATGTTGAGTGCCCAAATTCAATGTCTATCTTCATTGACCAAGTGCCCAAGTATATTAGTCCACTCCCGTCCTCTTCGGCACGGTGAGAGGCTTGTCAAACCTAATAGCGCTATTTAACTAATAACCCGTTCGCCATTGGCCCGACGATTAATCGGTATAAAAATAAGTGGGGACTTTCAGATTGAGTTCCGTCTAGTCCGCTTAAGACATGTAATATAAATAACGGTTTCCATCCCTCACAAGGGGACGAGGTTGTACGTATTCTACCCAAGGAAATTTTACGAGGAAATTCCCTGTTTTATGACGTGTGCGTATATATACATAATTTTGCAATGAAATTACACACGATTTGGTTTTAAATTTATAAAAGTGATTATTACTTTAACATCAAAACACACACGAAAGAGGCAAGTGTACCCTGTCATATATGTAGTAAAGTATCGGTAAGAACCAAGTATCGATCCAAGGAAATGGGCGGAGGAATAATACTAGACCTTTATCATTAAATTAACGGAAGAAAGATAAGTTTTGTGGTTTTCTAAAAACTAAAGTAAGCATAAACAAATACTTAATAAAAATAGTAAATACAAAATAAGAAAATAGATAAAAAACCTTGCTTAATACACAACCAAAGCATATCAACTAAGTCGGTTTTGGCACTAGAAGCATTGGATCAATTCTTCATTTTCAAGACAATTAGTATCCCTTTCGAGAATCCTAACATGACAATCATTCGGAAAGCTAAAACGATATATACACTTTAACCACCTAAAATTGTTCTTTAACGTGCAATTGACAAATGTCTATGAAAATCTCATAAAAATAAGTTAGTCATCCGTTAGGCGTTTTCTAACCTCACTTAAACAAGGAAAGTGACATCGATAAACACAATGCAACCACCGAGACAAGCATAAACTAGATTAAATCACAACCGAGTTCATTTTACAAATCTTACACATAAATTCACCAAGATAGCAATTTTGGCCTAAACTACTAACTAAGTTAACAAATCATGGCAAGAATTCATAACAACACCATTTAACCCGTTAAGGTCCTTACGTGACGAAAAACTTTCTTGATTAACAATAATTACATTTTATTAAACCACTAACCATTTCTAGTATCATGATGCACACATTTTAACCAAGCTAAACTAGTTAACCAAGTTTAAAGTTTACTAATACAAGATTAATTAAGCTTCATTTTTCAACTATCTCAACTAACCAAATATTAATCATCCAACATAATTACTTATAATCAAGAAATCAACAACAATAACAAGGTTGCAAACTAATCATCAAAGATTAACATAGAAAATACTTCCAAGTGTTATTACAAACAAAGTTAACATACTAATGGTTACAATTAAGCAATGGATTGTTGTGTT
Source organism: Helianthus tuberosus (assembly GCA_030545235.1). Classification (NCBI taxonomy): domain Eukaryota; kingdom Viridiplantae; phylum Streptophyta; class Magnoliopsida; order Asterales; family Asteraceae; genus Helianthus; species Helianthus tuberosus. The sequence goes on along the minus strand of JARYGA010058764.1, from coordinate 26,696 downwards.
TTTGCCCAAAGGCTACAATAATACATAGAACATTAATCAAAATGCATAAAGATTAACAAAATTATGGAAAGATTAGAAAACCAAACCATAAACAAGCACTAGATTAAGAATCCGAAAGATAACGGAGCTAATCGGCACAATGTGGCTTGAATCCGGGTGAAAGCTAACGCCTCTGGAGCCTGAAAATCGCCAGAATCGCTCCCAAAATATCCAGAGTTCCGAGCAGAAAGTTTCTGCATGTTTTTTATATAATTTCGATCTCGCACGGTCGTGCACTTTATGGCACGACCGTTCACTTTTTGCATTATTGGGGGTACTGTGCACCATACCGCATGACGTCATCAGATCTTGACCAGTCGTCGATCACGCACGACCGTTCTTTAAACCGCACGATCGTGCGTTTCCGGGTTCTTGTTGCACGAACTGTTGCACTGGTGGTACAGTTCCGGGGTTGGGCTGATCATCGGGTTTGCACGGGAGTTCCACTGGTCGCACGATCGTTCCACTCCGATAAGGCTTGTACTCCGGGTTGCACCCTCGTTCATTGCCGGGCTGGATTGCATTGTCGGATCCGCACGGTCTTTCCAAACGCCGCACGGCCGTTCCACAGGCCCAGGTCAGAATTCCCACAGAATGTTCGCAGCTTTGTCGTTTAGTCCGGAAAGTCCTCGTTTTCACTATCATCTTGTCTGGCATGCTGTTTTAGGCCTGTAAACAAAAGTATACATGATTAAGTATCCGAATGACGATTTTACGGCCGAAAACGCATAAAATGAGGATAAAATGGGGGGACTAAAATATGTATAAATTGGTGAATATCATTTTACAAAACATGTTTATTTATTTTACTGAGCCACCTTCTTCAAGCTGTAGTGCTACGTGGCACTTTTTCCTTGGTTCACAGTAAATCACCTGAAATATGTTTAAAAAGATTTTATAAGCGGGGAAATACTGGCGAGTCACTCCATTTGGATAAAACGACACTTTGTTATAATGTAAAGTATTAAGGGTGATTACAATGTTTTTTTATCAACCAATTACCCTATATCGGTATTTGTCACTTAACAGTATCTGTGACTATGGTCAGATCACCCATTGGTTAACCCGTTGTCCAATGGTGACGGGTATCAAGTAATGTATACAAAACCCCACATACCGACAGTAATTGAAGATTACAAAGACTTAATCCCTGTAATTATAACTTTGAAAACAAATAGGGTTTTAAAAGCATTTAATAAAAATAGAATGACTCACATTGCAAGTTTAATTGGGCAGAACCTTGCCTACTGATTTAGCCTTGTAACCTAGTTAAATAACAATGCACACGAAACTAGGTCAGTAACTTAATACAATATTTATGATAAACTCACGAAATCAAAACCCTCACGACGAATGACAAAGTATAGCCCGAATTCGGGCAGCACTTAAACATCCATCGGATCGGTTTCAATCAATCGGACATTGTATCGTAGCAGTGATCGAGTTAATACCCTGTAATCGTAGTAGCGTTTTCCTACGTGAAATTATGATTTTTAGCAGTAAACGTCGTCTTTGAGAAAGTTTTACGATCACAGGAGCAAAGGCCATGAACTGCCCAATTTATAGCAAACTTTTAGGTTTTACGCGACCCGCGTAAACCTTTACAACAACCTTACGCGGCTGGCGAGGGCCACCTATTCTACGTTTAGGGCTAGCGTGTCACGTGTAGGTATGCCACGTGGCCTGAGGCGCATCCCCGTCACCTGTTGTGCTGTCGCGGCCCGCGTAGGCTTTGCCTTATAGCTTACGCGGCCCGCGAGAAGTATAAAATCTTGATTTTCTTGGTTTTTCATGAGCACTAGGGTTTCAGGGGTCCGGGTTTTCACTTACGGGTCATTTTTGGACATTTTTGCAGGTCCTTACAACTGCATAGTGCTGTGTTATATGTATACGTGTGTGGAAATGTCATTAGTCGTGTATTTTGACGTATTCTAACATATTGTTGAGTATTTTAAAGTATTTTTGAAGTATTTGAGAGTATTCTAACGTATTTTAGCTTATTTTAACCTATTTTAGGGCATTTTTACGTATTTTGGCGTATTTTAACGTATTTTCATGTATTTTTTCGTAATATGACGTATATTAACATATTGCAGCGTATTTTAGCATGTTTTCATGTATTTTATCGTATTTTAGCGTATTTTATCGCATTTTAGTGTATTTTAGGGTATTTTTGCGTATTTTAGAGTTTTGTTTCGTATTTTAGAGTTTTTTTTTTTCGTATTTTAGAGTATTTTAGCGTATCTTGAAGGATAACGCAAACAACTTCTCCACAATTTGTTATTCAGATCTCTATTCGGTCATCTTTCCAAACTACAACACACGATAAGTTTAAACTTTATAGTGTGTGATTTGACCGGGAAAGGATTGGAGGTAATTTATACTTTTAATAAGCTGTCACAGTTGTCAAATTCGTTGCGTGCATTCATATTGTTTAGACAACATCATATAATGAACGGATTGTTGGACTTCTTGTTCCAAATGCAGCTGTAGGATCCGTACTTAAAGGTCTCTCTAAAATATGCAACCGAGACCGCCTTGTTAATTTTAATGAAGCAATGAATATTGAATGTGCAAACCGCAACCGTTTTTTACTACGGAGTTGGAGCATGAAGAAACGAAACCATAACATTCGTTGAGTGAGAATGTGTGCAGACTTAAACAATGCACGCCTCAATTCGTCTTTTTTACTCTTTTCTTCGATTTCAATAAATCTTTTCAATAATCAGTACGCAACAAATCTTTGTGTAGTTATTTGGAATGTTTCGAATCATAATAGAAGACGCAACCATTTTTTATTTTCCTTCAATTTCAAGAATATTCTCCGTAACATGAAGATGTCAGGTTCTTCTACTAGTGGTTTCTGTAACCAATTGGGAACCACATATTTGCTTCAAGATTTATGTATCTGAATCAGGTTCTCAAACAAACACTACTAAAGATGAGTTGGTATTGAACCAAGAATATGAAGATCACAGTGCAACCGAGACCGCCTAGTTAATTTTAATGAAGCAATGAAGATTGAATGCGTAAACCGCAACCGGTTTTTACTACGAAAACGATGGCTATGGGAAATACAAACCGCAATCGTTTGTGACTATGGGAAACACAAGTTTTCTTTTTGAGCTTGATGGATGTCCGTTATCTCAACGCTTCTCCTTACATTACTGATATGAAATTGGAGAACCGTTGTGTATTTGCTTACTGATATGGAATTGGAGAACCGTTGTGTATCTGAATCAGATTCTCAAACAAACACTACTAAAGATGAGTTGGTATTGAACCAAGAATATGAAGATCACGGTGCAGACACGTGGGAAGAAAGTCATTGGACTGCCGCAGATAAAGTCAATTGTGATCAAACTTGAGTAACAAGAGTATGCTGTTCCAAGATCAATTCCAATTGCAGTTTTTTCAACTCTCCTGACCATTTTCAAACAAGTAGTTGTAATGATGGGACCCTTGATTTGAAACACATAATGTGCGTTGATTGGATTGTAGATATTCGTTGCGTGCATTCATATTGTTGAGACAAACATCAGATAATGAACGAATTGTTGGACTTCTTGTTCTACTGCAGCTGTTGAAACCAGAGTTGTTATCTCGGTTGTTCAGTACTTTCGTGATAAATACAATGTTCATCTTCGTTTCGTGATAAATACAAGTGAGTCCTATGAAGCAAGTATCTGTCTATTCAATTGAGATGAATCATTGCATTACATCCCCGTTGAAAAACAGAATCGATAAATTTAGGGAAAATGAGGTTGAAAGATGATAACCCAACAGTAGAGGATCTCATTCTACAACTTCGATAAATCCAGGGGTATTCTCAAATAATGTTTCCAAGATGTTTGAAGACCAACAAATGTCCAAAATGCTGATTCTTCGTTTACGTGACGGAAAGCTACTGCGTGACAGGAAGCTACCTTGCAAAATTAAAAAATTAAATCGACACCTTCAATGTATAAGTATACGATGCGTATTACTTTTTGATAAGGGGACATTGTCAGCCTTTGACAGACATAGAAGTTTGAACCCACCTCAATACGCATCGTATAGGCCTATATGATGCGTATTGAGGGTGTCAATTTAATCCCCCAAGGTGTGCCAATAATACGACCCTTAATAAAAAAAAAAGATAAATCGAAGAAGAAGATTAGATTCTGGTTGTTATTGGTCATCGAGTAAATAAGTAGCTGAAAGAATTATAGCGACGGTTGTAGTGTTGAAGTGATAGGGTTGTTCTTAAGAAGAAGAGTTGTAGGTTCTTGTGTTCTTCAAAAAAAAAAAAATTGAAGTTGCAGTGTTGAAAATTACTTTTGAATATTGCACATATGGTCCCGGTTGTTAAGGAGTTTTACGAAGAGAGGGTTTAACATAAAAAGTTAACTGGATTTAGCTGAAAGGACACCGCCCTTTAATGATTGCAAACATAAAGGACATATAATGTAATTTTCAAAGTTAAAAGACAGCGTCTGTCGAAACATTGAAACATAAAGGACGAAAAGTGTAATTTCGCCTTTTATTAATTCACAACAATTAATAGGACTTTGTGAATCCTGTTTGTATTCGTCAAATTTAACACGTAATATATTTCTTTAGGATTCTACTGATATTATAGCTAGTTCCTCTAAGGTCGAGTACTACTTTTTCCCTGAGTGCTTATATAAATACATAAATTTGCTTTCTAATTAACCCAAACTCTTGAACCTTTTACCAACTTTGTTAGGTCCAAACTCTTGAACCTTTTACCAACTTTGTTAGGTTTAAGATGATTTGTGGTTTTATCAATTCAGAGCCATAGTGGAATTCTTTTCTCTTTAATATTGTGTCCATTACATATGTTCTGGTGGGGCGCTTTTAAATTAAACTATATATGACCAATTTTATTTATCTATCAACTGCACTACATATATCAAACCCCAATTAATTAAACAATGTCTTTCTTCTACCTTTTCATCCATACAAGTACATACATATATAAAATCTGGGATGGGGAGAAAAGATATGGCCCTTGGAGAAAGTGATAATGTACATGATTTAAATGCTAAAGATTGAAGTTCACATTAGCTGGTCACCAATATGATCTATAAGGGAAGGAGTGGTTATTACTTGCAAAAATTCTATCACTCAAAACATCCAATCAAGTTTCGCAATGTCATCAACCATTATTCCATCACTCACAACCTTTTTTAGTGGCAATGGTCATCACTCACCACCACACCCAACAATTTCCCCCACAACCAACAATTTCCCTCATCACTCAATACCCCATCACTCGTGAAAAGTTCCACGCGTTATTAAATTCACGCGTTATCAAAGTAAGTGGCGGTGGTGTTGTTTTTTGTATCACTCGTTATAAAAGCCCATTACGTGCTAAAACTTCATCGCCCCGCCTCCCCTAAGGGTGTAGGGAGTGGTTAGACACTTGAAAGTGGTAAACTTTAAAATCAACCAATGAGACTGTCCCATGTCAAAGTGGTAAACTATGCTCAAAAGTGTTGGCAATGGTTAGACACTTCATGAATTGGTAAACTATTTAAAAAAAGGAAAAATGTGTGATTGGTTGAGATGACATGGACCCCACCACACACCCCCACTCTCTCCCCTTTCCTCCCTCTCCCCGCATCGGCAACCCCTCACCGATTTCTTCCCCACAATCGGTAAAACATGTGCGGTAAATGCCTTGGCATCGGTCACCGATCGGTGCCGCATGACTTTGCCGACTACACTCCGGACCGCCTAATATATACTACTAATGCTTACATATCATTCCTCTTTATTTTGATTAAGTTTTTAAGCCTTCTGTTAGTTCTATATGTTCTGCTTCCTTTTTTTCTCAAATTTGGTGACATGGTTTCTTTTTGGTTTTTTTCTTTCAATGGTCAACTCTATATGTTCATCTGAGGTGGAACTTTTGGTGTCAACAGTTTCAAGATTATTCATTCATTTTCTTTAAATTGATCCGCGAACTCTTCTGCTGCTGCTGCAAGACCGAAATTTTAGGTTTTATTCTTTAAATCTTTTACTGGATGATCGATTAACTCGATCGGTAATCCAAGAGACCGGAAGTCGGGAAGTGTGAAGAAACTTAGATCAATTACTAAATCGTACTTCTTTAAAATCTGTTTGCTGTTGAAAGCAAAAGGTTATTAAACATCGCTAGTTGGATCATCAATCATACTATGCAAACCTGTAGTAATCATCCCTGATCATGTGATTAACCAAAACCAATGAAAATTTTGTTTATGGGGGCTTCAAACACTTGTCATACGATGCAGCCTTCAAGTTTCCATATCTTGAAAGAATAAGCTGTAAAATACCGAAATATATAAAGACAAGAAAGTGAATTTGCATCAGCTTCACAATAAGTTGTAAGCAATTCCATTGCATAAGGCCAAACTTAGTGACATGGCGATAAAAAGGTTTCATATGGAACCCAGCTTGTGGACTGGTCATATGTCTGTATGCAATGTGATTAATATTATCACATTTCTTAGTGTAGATTGGTGGGTGGGTATATATATTATATAGGAAGTAGGTTCACAATTTTTATAATAACAAAATAAATAATAAATAATAACGAAGCTCTCGTTATTTGTGGGAAATTCTACTAGTACAATACCGGTTACATTAAGCAAATAAACTAATATAAAATACCATTTAATTGTACCAATCTTGATTCAAGTCGACGTCTTTGGAAAACTTCAACCGCACCTTATGGATTGCAACAATGAACATACCACAAAAAGATGAAGGTTTTGGTTGAGGATCATGTTTGACATTGGGGCCTTAAAACAAATTTCGCGCCTTCTCTCAGACGGTCTGTTTTCAGGATACAACAACCGAAGCAGTAGGTGTACTGCTGGAGATGACACTCGTGCCCGAGATTACACCGGGTATGATGGTGTTCTTGTTTAAATTGTAGGAAATTATAAAGTTGCAATGGATTTCTTGAGATTACTCACTCTCAAGTTGCTAAATTTTAGAGAGACAAAAGTGTATAATTCTCTCTTATCCAATATTATGAACTACCGAGAGTCAAAAGTTCATATATACACACATCAAGATTAATGTCATTAAATCTTGTAACAAGACATTCAATTTGTAATAAACAAGATATTAAATCTTGTAATTAACAAGACAATTAATCAGATTTTAATCTTTAATAAAAATAATTTAAGTGGTTAGTCAAAACTGTCATTTTCATTCATGACACGAATTAAACGAGTTGTAACAGCTGGTTTGACCAGGTCCAACCAGCTTTCCTATAACTACTGCAAACCTGCGTGCGCTACTGAACTGACCTGCCAGTTGGTGCGTCGCGCTATATGGACTTCACGCCACGCGGCGCGCACTACACATGAACCCACACAAAGCTTTCGGGTGTACAAATATCCTTGCACCATATGCTCACGGCACAAGCAGTGGCCTGTGAATGACCTGCACATGCTACACTCGAACCCGCGCACTACCCACGGGTGCGCCAGAAGCGGACTCGCCACCCGCCATGTACTTGACCACGCGCTCGTGGACAAAATATACAATTGGGGCTCTCAAGCGGCCTGCGGCATTGTGCCCATCGCAAGCGGCTCGCGCATGCGCTCGTGGACAAAATATACAATTGGGGCTTTCAAGCGGCTCACTCATGCGCAAGGTAGGGTGCGGCACCCTTTAGGGTCCCACTAGTGTTTGCTTCTAAGGAAACAATATACAAGGAGTGCTACTCCTTATAAACCACTTCAAGTTTTGTCATCCCACCTATGTGGGATAAGTTGACAATGTTTAATCCAATTTTCTCATCTTTGTTTGTTCCAAACATACAATTTCACGTTTCGATATCAAATTCATGTTAGCTCAATTTTAGACATAGTTTGGTTTGTTATGAAGCTTTCACAACGTAGAACACCTATCCACAAAATAATTATTTATACAACACATATATAAATATTATTATTGGTCTCCAAAATATTTAGTGAAAACCCCATTTTCACTAAAATTTCCAACAATCCCCTACATGAATAGAAATCGATTAAAACACACAAAATTCCCCGATGAAAACTCGACAAACGAGTATTGCTGGATAGGTAGGTGTACACTACTAGAAAAAGGGACAATTTCCTACAGAAATTTCCTACACAATTTTTTTCGTCACAGATTACTACACTTTTATACGTGAAGGGTTTATTAACATGCTAAAGACACTTTTTGTTGTAGGTGGGATCCGACAAACGAGCAACTCATACGTGAAGGGTTTATTAACGTGCTAAAGACACGTTATAGTGACATAATGAGGTATTTGAGAATAACCTCCGCAAGGATGGCATCAGTCGTTCGACAAGATATGGATCCAAAAAATTATTTACAATTTGACATAATTCGTGATTATCCGCCTCATTCAATGTCTCTTGAAGTATGGCTTGAATTATGTAGGTTAAGCAAGTTAGTACCTTTTTTTTTCTTATTATTATTGCCTTTAACATATGATACACACATATACATACACACTCTTTATAGCATTGGAACACACCTGGTTGGCTTAACAAGTCCAAGAGTGGGTCAAGAAATCACAGGAGCGCTGATATGAGTGGGAAGTCATCACGACACACGGGTGGATCAACGGGATATGCTGAGCGTCGTGCCCGAATGGTAAGCTAATCATACTTGTAATCTTAAGTAATTGGTTTTACTTCAACATTTTATATTAACTGCACTCTATTTTATGTAGAAAAGGAAAATGAACGAGGAACCCAATTTTAAACAAATCTTTCTGGAAACCCACCTCACTAAAGAATGCAAACAAAAATTATGGGACAGGGACATTGACATATATAACTTGGAGGAACTGACGTTTTGTACTAAACGAGTCGAAAAAGTATGTGTAAGTTATCTTTATTATTTGAGCGTTATTTTGCTGTTATAGTTAACTCTTATTATTTTGGGATTTTTACATATATCCCCTTATGTAATAAATGATCTTAGTAGGTGGAAATATGTAAATGACTGTATTATTTTTATATAATTTCCGTATCTATTGTAGTTACAATCACGTTGTTTTGATAAATTGTAGGGGGATTATTTGAGTGCAATGGAAAATGGTTACAGGCAGAACTTCAGTGAGAATCCAGATGACCCTGAGGTGTGGGCACGTGTGATTAGAGAAGGTCACATGCGTCGTGTGTACGGGATAGGATCTTCGGATCTACAATACGTGGTGACCGGGACATCTTCTTTTTCTGCCGGGTCTGCACCATCGCAAGTAGAGTACCAACGGTCTCAAGAATAGGTAGCTTTATTACCATTGTTATTACTAAATGTTAAGAATGTATGCATGCATTATTATCTTTGGAAATAAAACTAACAAACACCTTTTCTTTTGTCTCAAAACATTTCTTTATATAATGTATTTACTAATTATAACTATATATTTTTAACAACTTTTTAGGCTCAAGTTATGCGAACCCAAATGGTAGATCTTGAAGCTCGGGTTGAAGAAGAAAGGAATCTACTTGCATCTCGTCTTGAAGAAGAAAGGAATTTACTTGCAACTCGTCTTGACGAAGAAAGGAAAGCAGGGGAAGAACTTCCAAAACAACTTCAAGAATTTATGAAGAATTGGCGTCCTCCCTCTAATTAGTTGTAGTTTTTGATATCTTTTTGGAATTACGTTGAATTGTATTAGCTTACGGTTTAAACATATTGGAACTTGCGTTGTAACGCATGATTTTTGAATTTATGTCATTGTAACTTCGGTGAATTTTGTAAAAACAGGTTTTTGGTATGACAGATTATTTCTGAAATTTTTCTCTAGAAAAATGTAGTAATATATTATTTTTTTTGCAGTTTTTTTTATTTAATAAATTAGGAGGTTGGAAATGTGTCACAACCAAAATAATGAAGTTATTTCTTATACATCGGCAATGTGTCACAACAAAAATATCTTGTTGGAAAACGGTCAAAAATAGTAGACCTTTTTTCTGTATTTTGTCAGAAATTTGTCACAAAACATACTCAGTTTCGTTGAAAAACCGTTACAAAAAATACTCACTTTCCTCATAAATTTGTAACAACACTTCTTATTTATTTGTCAGAATTGTGTCACAAAAAAATACTCAATTTTCGTAGGAAATTTGTAACAACACTTCTTATTTATTAATTGGAATTGGGTCACAAAAATACTCAGTTTTCTCGAAAATTTGTAAAAACACTTCTTATTTATTTGTTCGAAATGGGTCACAAAAATACTCAGTTTCTTCGGAAATTTGTAACAACACTTCTAATTTATTTGTTGGAAATGGGTCACAAAAAATACCCAGTTTCCTCGGAAATTTGTAACAACACTTCTTATTTATTTGTTGGAAATGGGTCACAAAAAATACTCAGTTTCCTCGAAAATTTGTAGCAACACTTCTAATTTATTTGTCGGAAGTAGGTCACATGTATTAAAATTTGTTAAATTTTTGTTTTTTTTTGGGTCAGAAATGTGTAGCTAAAAAAATAAATCCTAAAATATAATAATTAAATATATTGTAGGAGATTCGTAGAAATTTGCGACGTAGTAGTTTCGTAGAAAATGTGTAGGAAGTTGCGTAGGAAATGCGTTGAAAACGGTTTTCCTACGAGGTGTTTTCCTACATCAAGTGTTTGTCATAAATGCGTAGAAAAGCTAGTTTTATGACGCATTTCCTACGAAAACTGGTGTAAGAAGTTTCAGATTTTCTAGTAGTGTGTAGCCTTAAACCTTCCTTTGTGAAGCATACTTAGCCTAGTAGGGTTTTGTAGATGCGATGTCCTTGAACAACCCCCATTTGTGTAAACGACAATATACATTCACACAATACTTTCCCTAGCTGGGCCATCTCCTCATTTTTCGTCTCCAATAATGGTCATGGAGCACTTTCTTAGTTATGCGAGAGCTCTAGGAATTATGCCGTACTTTCATTCGAAGCGACCACACTTCTCTCCAACATAGGTGATTTCCCTTTAAATCATTAAAAGCATTATGGTTTATTATGATTTACACGAATCATTAAACCACGTATTATGCTTAACATCACAACAATGTCACTGAATATTATAGGAATGGACTAGGATGTATTTAAACACCCTTTTATAATTTAGGGGGAGATATAAATATATATATACTAGCTCATATATAGACATATATATTAGCTTTGCCCCCACAGTGACTACGATTCGGTTCATGATTAAGTTGTCCTATCGAACCTAGATCTTGGGATCTCCAGTCAACTAGGTTAGGTTTCCCTCATGTCATTTTTCCATGGCTTTAGTCTCATTCCACAACTTGATCTCTAATCAACCCGTTGGTTGTTGGATCCAAAATTATCTTTGACTTCGTTAAGTCAATAACAATAATTTTTAGTTTAGATCAGTTGTTCTAACATGTTGTTGACTTACTAGTCAGTTTTTCCCTTAAGACTTTTAACTTGTAATCTCATATAGGATCTACTTATGTATCTTATCTTTATAATGACGTGAAACTCAATTCATGGCTAGACACATTTCCATCATGCCTTTGGTATGTCATAAATGACACCTTACTATATTTTGAATCTAACCAATTGGCATTCGAGTCCTATCTACTTGATTGACTCCATATAACCATTGTGTACTCCACTTGGTCATTTGTTTATATTATATAGGATTGCTAAAATCCTTATTGCCAAACCTTCCACATTCAAATGCAACTCACCCCCACATTTAAGTGTAATTGGATAGCATCCAAATGGGGTGATGAAAGGTTCTCCCTTTTATTTCGAATTTGAGAAAACTTCTTAACTACCATTTCTACATACCCTGAAGGGTTTGTTTCTTAAATAGCCCCCCCACATTTCTTGCATTTTAATGAAGATTGAGTAATATCACTCTTGATGACTTTTTAGACCCACGTGATAGGATAAAATTATCCATATCTTTTTGTCAATGCATTCGTCCAATTATATTACTCTACTCAGATTAATATTGCTCATAAGAGTTTCTGAGCTATATGAGTTCTTCACGTATGAATCCATATGGAATCATTATAAATGATCTATTTATCCGGTCCTCCCAAGTTATCCCTTTGGACTAAACGAAGTTATATTTATAGTTTTGTTTTAGCACAAAATTCATTCTTATGTCATCACATATTTTGAATGTTTAAAGTTAATTTAATCTTTGTCGAGCATATAAATTAACAAGTATTAGTCTAGCATGCTTTAGACCAGAATATACTCTACCATGTGAACAAAAGATGCATCATTCTAATTCTTCACAGTCTTAAGAGAAAACTCATTATCTCTTCCGAACATTCTTTTCTTAGATTAGACACAATAATGAAATTTTATTTCACTATTCCGAAACCATCGGTTTTAGGAAGGTCTGAAAACCATAGTTTACTCCATCTATTAGGATCATAGCTCGTTTGTCTTTTATCTCCAAGGCTTCACCATTGACTTCCTAAGGACTTAAACATAAGTCTTAATCTAAGTCACTTTGATGAACGATCTTTGTATAAAATCACTCGAGTCTTGAGATATAGTCAATTAGATTGACTCTCAACAATAAAGCATTCACATATGCCTATAGTGATATATACATTTACGTTGTTATTTCATTAATACCATGTATTGGGATACCCTCCTAAATTGAGGACCAACCCTCCACATAGTTTAAACAACATTGATGGTGGTAGAAGCATCTAAAAGTCCATCACTATTGTAAATTTCACTTAATAAATTTGCTAAATTTATTAAAATCATTTACAATAATAACATATATTTCTTTCATATGTTATATTCTTCGAAAACTTACATATGCATTTCCATGTTGATGCTCTCAACATTAGATGACATATCTCATTTTCGTGTATTTCATCTCAAACCATTCACCACGTTTCTCACGAAGTCGTTATGCGTTTGATTTGTGACTTTCTACATAAGTCATGATCACAACCCGCTCGTTGTGCTCGTGTAAATTACTTTTTACACTTTGTATAAAAAATGTGTATCCTTTTGACAAATTATTATTAGTCCAAAATAAATATTTATCTATTATTATATTTTAATCCATTTGTTTATGTAAAATAAACCCAGATGGTAGTCCACCATATTAAATAAAATAAAAGCGAACATATCTAAACATCAAATCCCAAAGTGTTATTATCTTCAATACTTTCGACCAGAATGAACGCAATTATATAATTTCGTGTCATGTTTTGAGGTACTCCCTCAATAGAACACATATAACTTGTTTCATCTTGAAACTCTAAACTTGAATAATCACAAGTTGTCCAAAAATATAAAGTTGTTAACAATTGACTACTCGCAAGTAGTTGAACAACTTATTATATCCATAACAATATTGAGTTGTTTTTCACCAAATAGTCTTTCTGAGACTATTACATGGTTCAAGATGAAATACTTTTCGTGGAAGCATCGAATCACACTTAAATCGCAAAGACGTGTTTTATTCGTTCAAAACATTTCTCATTTTTGCAAGTGTTTTTTTTTTAAATTAAACTATATATATTTATGTTTTGATTACAAATCAAGACAATCAACCTTATAATAGTTTATTAAATAAAACAGTTTTAAACTTGCTCGTTTGAAAATTAAATGAATATACGTCGTTTTAATAATTGGTTTATCATATTCAAATCATTTCGAATTGTTGTTAGATAATAACGATTACCAATCGTTAAAGTGAGTGGTTTGTATGATAACCAATTCTAATACGCTAATTAGAATTTAAATGTTTAACAAACATTCAAAATATTCGGTATTTATAAAGTAAACCGTTTCTAACGCATTCGTTAGAAATAAAATGAATACACTTATCCTCATAAGCCACTTTTGGTTTATTAAAAATGAACGTTTTCTAAAACACTTGTTAAAAATAAACATAAACCTTTTCTAACATGCTCGCTAGAAGTAATCCATTACAAAATTTGTTTTGAAGTTTATAAAAAAATTATAAATTATTTCTAATATGCTCATTAGAAATATAAAATAAAACCGTTTTAATGTATGTGGAAATAATCTGTTTCTAACTTGCTCGTTAGAAATTTAATAGTTTAGGCGAAACCGTTTCAAGATTTGTTATTATCCAAAATAATTGTTTCCAACATGCTCATTAGCAATTATTTGCAATAATAATCGTTCTAACATACCCGTTAGAAAATCTAAACGTCTTTAAACTATTGTTTCTAACACGCTCGTTAGAACATCCAACCTTCTTTAAAACATTGTTCCTAACACGATCGTTAGAACATATAGATGTTTTAAAACTTATTATTATAAAAAATAATTATTTCTAACACGCTTGTTAGAATACATAAATGTTTTAAAACTTGTAATTCTTTCAACATCTAAGACGTTTGTTAGAGAATAAAAGTATTAAAACTTGTTATTTAATAAAATAATGACTTTCTAATATACTCATTAGAAAATGTTCATGTTTCAAGACATTTGAAACAAATATTATTTTACCAAATTACATCTAACATTCTCCTTAGAAAATTTCCATCGTTCATACACATTATATGGGTTTACAAAAATTACCAATTTCTAATTTGCTCATTAGAAAATTTAGTATTCCAACCATTTGAAATACACAATAATTTTTGTATAAAATTCGGGTTATCTAAATGCGAACAAAAACCATGTCTAAAACTTGAATCAAAAGTTCGATTTTGTAACACGGTATTCAGATTAAAGATTACACTCCAGTCATAAAATTAATTCGACTTGTTGTACTAATTAAATATTTCCCAAAAATATTTACAAGATTTTAGCAAAATCTCAATTAATATTTTAACTTTCGTGAACCGAAGTCCTCGTAGAGAAGTGATTTAAGATTGTAGTAACAATCTTCACAAAAGTCTTTTAAGATTGTAGCAAGTAGGTTCACAATTTTATTAAAATAATAACAAATAAATAATAACGAGACTCACGTTATTTGTGAGAAATTCTACTAGTATAATACCGGTTGCATGAACTAAATAAACTAATATAAAATACAATTTAATTGTACCAATCTTGATTCAAGTCAGCGTCTTTGGAAAACTTCAACCGCACCTTATGGACTTAAACATTGAACATTCCAAAAAGATGAAGGTTTTGGTTAAGGATCGTGTTTGACACATGACCCTTAAAACAAATTTAGCGCCTCCTCTACAACAACCGAAGCAGTAGTTGTACTGTCGGAGATGACACTCGTGCTCGAGATTACACCGGGTATGATGATGTTCTTGTTTAAATTATAGGAAATTATGAGGTTGCAAAGAATTTCTTGAGATTACTCACTCTCAAGTTGCTGAATTTTAGAGAGTCAAAGGTGTATAATTCTCTCTTATCCAAGATTATGACCCACCATATTCATATATACACACATCAAGATTAATGTCATTTAATCTTATAATAAAACAAGACATTTAATTTGTAATAAACAAGATATTAAATCTTTTAATTAACAAGACAATTAATCATCAATGATCTCTTGGCCTAGTTGTTAAGCAAGAGGTGGGAAGCTTTGTTTCTCTTGGAAGTCCTGGGTTCAAGTCCAAACAAGGGGGTTTTTATTAATACTAACTTGGTGATACTAACATACTAACTACTAACCCGGTTAGCGATATCCTAACTGTACGCCGTTCAAAAAAAAAAAAAAACAAGACAATTAATCATGTTTTAATCTCTAATAAAAAGAATTTAAGTGGTTAGTCAAAACTGTCATTTTCATTCATGACACAAATTAAACGAGTTGTAAGAGCATGTTTGACTAGGTCCAACCAGCTCTCCTGTTACTGCTGCAAACCTGTGTGCGCTCCTGAACTGACATGCCAGTCGGCGTCGCGCTATATGGACTTCATGCCATGCGTACTACACTTGAACCCACGCCAAGCTTCCGAGTGTACAAATGTCCTTGCGCCATATGCTAAAGCCACAAGCAATGGCCCGTGAATGACCTGCACAAGCTACACTCGAACCCACGCACCACCCACGGGTGCGCCATAAGCGGACTCACCACTCGCCATGTACTTGACCACGAGCTCATGGACAAAAAATACAATTGGGGCTCTCAAGCGGCCCGCGGCGTTGGGCCCATCGCCCATGCCACGCGCGCACATAGGGGAGGGTACGACGCAACCTTTAGGGTCCCTCTAGTGTTTGCCTTTAAGGAAACAATTTACAAGGAGTGCTACTCCTTGTAAATCACTTAAAGTTTTGTCATTCCACCTATGTGGGACAAGTTGACAAAGTTCAATCCAATTTTCTCGTCTTTATTTGTTCCAAATATATAACTTCAAGTTTCAATATCCCATTCATCTTAGCTCCATTTTGGACATAGTTTAGTTTGTTATGAAGCTTTTACAACGTAGAACACAAATCCACAAAATAATTATTTATAAATATTTAGTGAAAAGCTTATTTTTACTAAAATTTCCAAACATATTATTCCTAATAACTATAAAGGTGGCGAGAAAACTTTCATGTTGATATTGTCATGCGTAGCTACTCTATCTAGAGGAAAGAAGATCTTCTTTATAGTTTATGTATACAATATTCACACTTTTACGGGGACAAATAGTATTGAGGGGGGGGGGGGGGGGTCGTTATGATAAATAGTGAAAACACTTACCTAAGAAATAAATAGTGAAAACACTTACCTAAGAAATGGTCTCACTAATGTATTAAAGTGGCTACACTTTGAATTGCTATTACAATAATAATAAAAAAATATAAAGTTTTGTGTCAACGGATGTCTATATAAGTAGAAGCAAATCATCTCTACCACCATCACTCATATTCAGACTCCTCTAGCTCCTAACAAAACAAATGCAAGCTGCCACTAGATTTTGGTTCTTTCTATCTCTTGTTCTACTTTCTTTTACAATCTCAGAAACACGCCTCATTACGGCTACTTTATCAAAAGATCGAAATGGAGGAGTATTGATTGACAAAGCAAGAGAAATACTAGTAGAAAATACCCGAAGGCACGATATGGAGGAACTCAAGGCTCGATATAGTATCAATAGGAGGAGCCCTGGTGGTCCTGATCCTAAACACCATTAATATGTCCTCATAAATAACAAAGTGAGCTGGTCAATGCTTGATGATATAAATGAACAAGTCAGGGCTTAATTTTTCTTGTTTTGTAAGATATATATGTAAGAGCCACCAATCCTTTTAAACTACTATCGGATTGCAACTCATATTTATCATACATTGAGTGTTATACGATTTTTCTCTTTCGGAACATTGTTGGATGATATTTAAATGACATATAATACATCCATAAATGTTTATAACATAACTAATAACAAACAACTGCTAAACTTGGGTACGTCATTTTCAGCATCTTAGTCGTATTATTGGTGGTCCATGACTATATCTATATATACAATTAAGATTTCGGTGCTTGGGAAGATTCAGTCAATGCAAATAGGCATTGCATGAAATGATTAGTTAAGTTTCTGCATATTGGCACACCAACTTGGCTATTTGCACACCAAACCCTACCTGTACCTATGCTGCATATAGACCTATACGCAGCGTAGGTACAGGGTACGTACACGACCACTCAGTCAACCTCGTACACTATCAAATCATGCATATATACGCTGCGTATAGAGCTATACGCAACGTATGTACAGGGTAGGTACACGACCAGTCAGTCAACCTTGTACAATGTCAAATCTGTCTGACATATGCAGCGTATAAAGCTATACGCAGCCAGTATACAAGGCATCTATACGTTGCCAGACTTGAACAAGGCTCCGACTCCACATGTTGATGAACCGTATTACCCGGTGCATCAAGTGTATCCTAATTATGGATACGGGTGTGAATCTTCGTACGTGTGTTATGGGTCATTTTCTGAGCGTACATATCTTGATCAATATCCTGCTTTTAATTGTTTATTTGTGACCAGGATACTGGACGGGGATATTGCTAACATCCTGGGCGATATCCTGAGGTTGATTGAATTAACCACGTGCAGGTTAAAGGCTGGGGTTTGCTAACGGTCAGATGGACTTCATCTCCTCAAGACTCGGGCGTGTTTGTTATGGGAGAGACGTTGAACCCGAAAGACTAGGTCTACAACGTTCGAGTGAGGAATATTCGCTGGATCCCGGTTATTTAGGATAGTTTGTTATATTTGTTTTACTATAAATAGATGGGGGCGGATCAGATTAAGGCACGCAACTTTCACATTTTCAAACACTTTCTCTCTAGCTCTCTGCAAACACTACACACAAACACTTGTATTCAAATCACATTGTAACACCTAGTTGATTCGCTCTACATCCTGCACTGTATCCTGATATTTGAAGCAATAGAAGAACAAGGCAGCTGCGATTGTCAGCTCCCGAGGTTTTGTGCCGGTGATCTAGATTGATCAAGGGCTTTCCCCGTACATCACTGTAAGTCCCGTTTAACCGGATCTTTCAATGATATCAAACAACCAATTGATTGTGCGGAATCCAATAAATTGGTGATTCAAGAATCAAAACGAAAAACTGAAAAATACGAAGAACACGATACCAAATCACTTTCAAACTTGCACACGATTCTATTACTATCAATTAGCAAAACCGTCTGGTACAAGTTCCTACACCACAATCTCCTCTCTCTGGCTTCTTTAGAACTTTTGTAACAATGAGGTTCAAACCTAAAAACAAGTTATAAACTTGTTTATATACTTACTAAGGCCCAACTCCCTACATGGGCTCCCCTTGGGCCTGCTTGGCCCACATGGCCTAAAGCTTGGCCCAAGTGACCTATAAAGGTCCAAAACCTAATATAACTAACCCGGTAAAGCCCAATTCGTAACCATAACCCGTTGTGTTAATTTGATGCGTCAGTCTCACACTTTAGGGCCTAACAATCTCCCCCTAGACTGATGCCATCAAATTGTCTTCATAACATGAAATCAGCAACGTCTTCAACGTAGTCTATGGTTGTCACTATGCTGCAGATGTTGTGGAAGTTCTTGACTTCTGAACTCTTAGCACTGGGTCTCTTTTTCTTCAGCTCTTGTGGTTAGCTTTATATCAGGATCTTGATCAGCTTTGCTTGAAACATCTTTGTCAGAAAGAATGTGAGAGGAGGATTCTCAACAACTCTTTTCTTCTTCAGTCCTTTTCTTTCAAGCAGGTTCATGGTACTTCTTCAAATGTACTTTCACTGTCAGATGGTGTTTCGTATCCAGTTCTTCTGACTCAGGTACACCTTGTTGTTGAGCTGCTTCAGGCTTCTTCAGCAACTAACAACATCTCAGTCTTCATCAACCCCTGTTCTTGATTGAAACCAAGTTCTGCACATGCTCACAAACTTTTAAGCAAACATTTCTTATGAAACAGGGAGAGTACCATATGAACACTAGGTACATCCAAGTACTTGTACTCGGATTTCACAATTTCAATTCTTTCAACTTTTGATGATCAGTCAAGTCTTCAAGAACGGTTATATTTTTTTAATTTTAAGAAAACAAATAAACACTCTATTTTTGAATTTTTTTAATAGAAAACAAGACACTATTTTTGTATTTTTGTATTTTTTGTATTTTTTTAAGAACTAAAAACAAATAAAAACTCAAAATATAAACAACTACCATAATATACAATTACAATTGCAATGGGATCAAAATTCGTTCTCAGGCAGACTAAGGAACACTTTTCAGTACAAGCCTAATCAAACTGGTCTATGCGACTGCCAATATGTTTGTCCACTTAAACTTTAACGCTCTACTTTCAATTTTCAACTTCGTGATATGCTTAAGGTAATATTATACTATTATACCCGTGTATCCCATTCCAAGGCATACACCCGCGATCAAGGTAAGCACAACGATTCATCGTAGCAGGTGAGTATACTGATGTCATCCTTTAAGATATCCTGACTGTGTCTAGGTCTGCATATAATCTGTTTTATCATGTTTTGATTTCTTAACAATGAACACCCAAATAAATACTAATCAAATCCTGGAAATATAAACAGCACACTCTATCATGCAAGTATCTTCCCTACCACATATTTCACAAGTCCAATCCAGATTTCTGAAATCTTAACTGGGAATAGATTGAGAAGAGAACATAATAGATCTTAAGCAGAGATGGTATAATATACAGATCAAATGAGTTTTTCTCAGTTTGATATAGGTTTCTTAGGTTTCTTTTGGGCACTTGAGGGCCTCTTTCGGGTGTATTAGATCTATAGCGCGACAACGTACAGCTAGGTCAGCATGTATCTGGATGCAGCAGAAGCTGTCATTGCCTAGCACCTCCAGGTCAACATATATCTGGATGCAGCAGAGGAGGTACACGACTTTTTCAGAGAAGATTTCAGAATCAGATCAAAATTGTGTGTATCGGGACAACATACAGACATTCAAATAGAAATGAGCTAATTCCAAGTGACTTTCTTACCTGGGGTCATGTACAATTTTAGTTCTGAACAGAAAGACAGCCAAGATTGTTGGGTTTTTCACATGTTTATCAAAGTAATTTTATCCAAATAAAATTAAAACGCAGCGGAGTATTTATTTAAAACATGTTTCTTACAAGATATAAAAACCATTTTATATGTAAAACCCAATCTCGGATCCATATACGAACATACATGCTATCAAAAAAAAAACACAACCATAGAGTGTTTAGAATACTACCTTCCAAGGAGTAAAGGATATGAAGATGATGATGCTTCTTGAACGGTTGCCTTCAAGTGTAGAAGACCTCAAGCTTGTATACCCCAAGCCTTCCAACAAACTCCTTGTGTTTAGCTAGGATTTCTACACTTATGAACTCACTATTGAAACCCTCTTGAAGCCATCATATGGCCGAAAATATGAGAGGAGATGGTGGAGTTCTTGCACTTGATTTATGAACTTGAAAAAGCCTACTAGATCAACCATACATGACCCAATTGTTAGAGAGTCTTACACTTGATTTCTCAACTTGAAAAACTCTCTTGGATGGACATGTTATGGCCGAAAATATTCAGCCATTTTTGTTCAACTTCTTCAAGTTCATACTTTTTTTTTATTTGTCATACAAATCTCTTATAAGATATGTGAGAGAATGACCACCCAAATGAACCAATCATGTTCCATCTACTCATGCAAAATGCATGTACATTCATTGGACCTTTCTTGCTTGGAAAGACCATCCAATCAAAATGCATGCAACTATGACAACACGCATGGAACCTCATTGGACAAGAATTTTTGGGAAGACCCCATGGGGGGGGGGGGGTGGCGGCCTAGATTTTTTTATATAAAAAAAAATCCAATTTCTTTTTCTTAAATATAAGTCTTACATATATATATATATTTTATAACTTTTATAAAATATAACATCATATGTTATAAGACTTATGCTATTTTTATTATGTTATTTAACCAATTAAATAACAAAATAAAATATTCTCTCAAAATAAATTATCCATATAATTTATTAGTTTGTCAAGTGCAATTATTTAGAAAACCAATTTCTAAATATTATAAGTGTTAATATTTATTTTTTTGATCATATCACAAATAAATAATATAAGTGTTTGTCTAGCTTGTTATTGGGTATGACTCGACTTGGATCAATACGTACTAGCCACATCAATTTAATATGTGTCTTGGGCATACAGAGTCCAACAATCTCCCACTTGCACAAGATACATAGAAGATTGATGCAAGCAGTAAATGACGCCTAACTACGGTTTACTACCCTTAATACGTATGACTATATGTGCCATTCAATAACATCATCCCCTTCAAGTCCCTTACTTGAACATGATTTAGGTGAATCTATCATTTATCCTTTCGTTACAGATGTCATGTCAAATCCAGAGACACAGAGTGATCACTCTCTATTGATTTAACTTTAGCAGGCCTTAGACATCTTACTCTCAACGAATAAGAGGAACAAATCCCATCTTGACTACATACGTCTCTCACAATCACCTTGTACCACAACTGAGCTTAGCCTTATGTACTGTCATATTACTAACAGCGAAGAAATAAGTCAAGGCATAATATTTGGTGAATATCAAGACCCAATATGTATCTCAGGTCCGAGGATACTATGATATTCTCCTTTACTCAAATTTACTTATGATCAATCACAGATGATTCCATGCAGCAATATTTGAGAGCGAGTCAGTCCAATATTTGTATCCCACAAATATCTATGAACCTTGGTAGCAACACTTTGCTCTATATTCATATCTAATGAATATCCACCAATCCAAATTCATAATAGTCTTACATTCATATTTGTTCCCACAATTATGATCGACTACGGACATTTAGAATAAGTAACTTATTCACGGATTAAACATGCTAATATGGAACATAACTCAACATACCATAAAGAGTTATAATAACAATGGTTCCAATATCCAAATACAAAATAGATCAAATCCAATCACTAGAATATCGAAGTCCTAAGGCACAAGTATGACCCTTTCATGCTTTGCCCATTCAAGGAGCTTCGTGAGTGGATCCGCAATATTTTGATCAGTGTGAACTTTGCGAATACATATCTTTCTCTTTTTCAACTTTATCCCTTATGTAGTTGAAAGTCCGCTCAATGTGCCTAGTCTTTCGATGTACACGAGGTTCCTTGATTTAAGCAATCGCACCATCGTTATCACAAAGATCTCTAGGGGTCCTGAATGGTAGGGACTACCCCTAGATCGGCAATAACTCAAGTGGCAGATCGATATGAATTATCACAATCAATGAAGCGACGATGTATTCTGATTATGTAGTGGACAATGCTACCCTGATTGTGATCGAGGACCATTTCGATCAGTTTGGAAACTCGTTTCTATGTCACCCTTTACAACGAATTCCGAAACTCGCATCCCTGTAACCTTTTACAACGAGTTCTTTTCACCAGATCCATATATTAGAAATATATCCTTAGTCCTTCTAAGGTATTTCAATATACTTTCTAATAGTCATCCAATGACCGTTATTTGGATTTTACTGGTATCTTCTCGTCATGCTTAAAGCGCATAACTTGTCTGGTCTAGTACATATCATTACATACATAATGAATCCTATAGCTGACGTATATGGGAT
This sequence comes from Helianthus tuberosus, assembly GCA_030545235.1. Lineage (NCBI taxonomy): Eukaryota > Viridiplantae > Streptophyta > Magnoliopsida > Asterales > Asteraceae > Helianthus > Helianthus tuberosus. Next base: position 3,578 of record JARYGA010058764.1, on the reverse strand, counting down.
TCCTTTCATTCTTTCTTGCTCATCCTTTGAGTTTGGACATTGAAACGCATTCAATATTGTCCACTCTTTGAATAGGTACCAAACCTTTCATAGAGTTCTCTATCTTGAACCCTTTCAAGACTTTGTCAATGTATGCACTTTAGTTTAAACCTATCAAGCGCCATGATCTATCCCTGTAGATCTTTACTCCCAAAATATAGGCGGCTTCTCCAAGATCCTTAATTGAAAAACAACTTTCAAGCCAGGCTTTTACACCTTCCAAGGTTTGGAATGTTATTCCAAATAGTAGAATGTCATCGACATATAATTCTAAGAAAGTAATAATGCTCCCACTAGCTTTCTTATACACACAAGCTTCATCACCGTTCTTGATGAATCCAAAATTCTTAATTTCTTCATCAAAACGATGATTCCAACTTCTAGATGCTTGTTTCAATCCATAGATTGATTTCTTTAACTTGCATACTTTGTCAGGATGTTTTGGATCGACAAAACCTTCAGGCTGAACCATATAGACGTCTTCATCAAGATATCCATTAAGAAAAGCCGTTTTGACATCCAATTGCCAGATCTCATAGTCATAATATTCAGTTATGGCAAATAATATCCTGATTGACTTTAGCATCGCCACAGGCGAGAAGGTCTCATCATAATCAATCCCTTGAGTTTGAGTGAAACCTTTTGCTACAAGTCTTGCTTTGTAAGTATCCAAGTTACCATGCATATCTGTTTTTCTTCTTGAAGACCCACTTACTTCCAACTACTTTGGAGTTGAGTGGTGGTACAACCAATTCCCAAAAATTGGTTGTCATACATGGATTGCATCTCTATGTTCATGGCTTCAAGCCATTTGTTACAATCGGATTTTGACATTGCATCATGGTATGTGGTTGGTTCATCTGAATCTACCACGTAGCATCCATCCATGAAAAATCCATATCTTTCAGGTGGATTACTAATTCTACCAGATCTGCGAACATTTTGTGTGTTCTGATCAACCTCTTGATCGTTTTCAACAACCTCTTGTTGAGCGCTAGTATCAACCAAACGTGTATCGTTTTGTGGTTCTTGATCCTCTTCAAGTTCCACTGTTCTACTACTAGTTCCTTCCATAAGGAATTTAGCTTCTAAGAACTTACCCTTTCGAGCAACAAATACCTTTTGCTCGGTTGGATCGTAGAAATAATATCCTATATCATCTTTAGGATATCCTACAAAGATACACTTAGTAGATCAGACTTCCAATTTATTTGGAGTGTATTGCTTAACCTAAGCTTCACAACCCCAAACCCTTAAGAATGATAATGATGGAGGGTTTCCATGCCATATTTCAAAAGGTGTCCTTTCTACTTTCTTGGTTGGGGCCATATTTAGTATACGGACTGCGGAGAGCAAAGCGTAACCCCAAAATGATAGAGGTAATGTGCTTCTAGCCATCATAGATCGAACCATATCTAATAGAGTTCGATTCCTCCTCTATCAAAACGAAGAACTTTAAAAGAGTTGATTTTGTACTTCACTTTTTGAAGATTCTGAACGTTTCAAAACTTCTTCTTTGTGTTAAGTACACATAACCATAACTACTATAGTTGTCGGTTAAAGTAATGAAGTATCTTTCACCATTCCTAGTCATTGGCTTAAAAGGATCACATACATTCGAATGTATGATACCTAACAAATCTATTGCCCTTTCCCACTAAAGGATTACTTGGTCATTTTACCTTGTAGATAAGATTCGCATGTATCAAATGAACCAATTTCATTTGTTTCCAAAAGACAATTCTTTCGAAGTGTTTACATGCGACATCTGTTTATATGACCAAGGCGATAATGCCAAAGATAAGTCTCACTCAAATCCATTTTGAGTTTGTTGGTGATTGCTTGGTACATTGAACTATCAAATGATGTGTTATTATGAACCAATTCATAACTACCATTTGAAGGCATAGTTTTAAAGTAAAACATGTCATTCATCGAAATATAAATGTCATTGTTTACAAACTTTAAATCAAAACATATTGTCTCAAAAGGGAAACTTAAATAATGTTCCTAGTCAAACTAGGAGCATTCAAAACATTTTAAAATAATTTCCAAACTATTTGGAAGTTTCAAAACATAGTCTCCTTTCTTGTAATGTTTATTTCTTTTGAACCTTTTGCAACGAATTGCAAACATGAGTTCCACATCCGGTATCTAATACCCATGTGTTAGAAAAAATAACATTAAGGTCAATATGTATCATCAAGATTGTACCTGAGGTTTGCCTAGCATCCCTCTTGTTTTTCAACTCTTTGAGATAGGTTGGACAATTCCTATTTAAATGCCCTATCTCACCACACTTAAAGCATGGATCGTTCGTGGCAACCTTTGCCTTCTTTTCTGTTGGTTTCGGTGGTTCCGCTTTAGTATTTCTTTTTCTTTCCCTTTGATGTGCCCCTTTCCAGTTGCCACCCTCATTGATCGTTAGAATGGATAAAACCCTTTTATCCATATTGAGCCTTTCGAGGTGATCATTGTGGCTTTTCATCTTAAAGACATAAGATGAGTCCGATTGGGTTTCCTCCATTCGACACGCATGAAGCGCTCGAACCGTTTCGAAGCGTTCTACCCTTAGGAACATTTCCTACAATTGGGTAATCATGTCGTATGCTCATGATGTTCAAAAATCCTTTTGAATCTCGGGAATCAGAATTCCTAACATGAGACAAGAGGTTTGCATAGTATTCTCGATATACTTAATCCAATCGTTATAGGCATCCTTATCTTCCATAAGATGTTCATCAGGATTAGGATCGTTTTCTAGTGATAGGTTACAGACGGTTTGGGTAATTTTGTTAGCGGCCATCTACAAAATTTAACAAGGTTCAATTTTAGTATTTTCGATATTATTATATTTTAATCATTAATACCCTTTGTGTCTCATAGACAATTAATAATTAAAATCTAGAATCCAACGTTACATTTAAATATTGGTTATGTGACCTTTATACCTCTATTTAAATTAACAAGGTAGTCAACGTTTGACAATTGCAACTCTTTGCAACTTCTAGTCATATGGGATTGGTTAAACATCTTTATGTTTAGTTGGCATGTTTAATCCCATCAACACCTTTTGTTCCCCATGCTTCGGTGACCCTAAGTTCATGGTTTCCAAATCAAGTCGTCCAACTTACACACACGTGTGAGTTTATTCACATAAGTGGTTAGGTGACCTTTATCCCACAAACATGGTAAAACCACCTCGAATATACAAGCTCCTTCAAATGTGGTTAGGTGACCTTTATCCCACAAAAGAGTTCCCAAGTGTTTCGAGTGTTGTATAAAAGGATGGTGTTTGACTTGTTTTATTAAAAGGGATTTTTGAGTTTTCAAAAATTCTAGTTTAGAAAACTTTATGTACCATACATTTGCATGCATTCAAATCCTTGGTACTTTTGTGAAAACAAATTTTCAAGGTTCTTTTTAATAAAACCCATTTTATTATAAAATCATTAATTTTAATAACCTTTTATTAACCAATTTTAATGATCTTTTAAAGAACCAATTTTAAGCTTGTTGTTGATTATTAGTTTGTTAAG